>LKNJ01000967.1:0-40214 GCA_002120245.1 Maccullochella peelii
TATATATATATATGTATATGACAAGCATATGACAAGCATATGTTGTAATACCTATGCATGAACAAATGTCACTGGTGTTCCACACAAGCAAACAATACATTGCTGATGGAGCAGCCACTGCAACTAAATTAAGAAAATAAACCACACATCAGCATGATCTCTACAACAGGAACAGGATAAGCTTCTTGTAGCCTGGAGTGTGGAAGCAGGAGACATGTGTGCCTTGAGATGTGGATTGTGCAAAAGACCCTGTCACTATTGCTAGGAAATCACAAAAATTGTATTTCCACTTATTGTACGAACATGAGCTTGAGATTGGAAGCATCTGTATTCAGGGTGGTTTTCAGAATGAAATACTTAAGAGGGGGCCTAAAATAGCCTGACATTGTTCTCGGACGTCTCTCTTGAGAGTGTATGGAGGGACATTGGTGCATAAAAACAGTATTGCCTGTATATAGCCCCTGGAGGAGACTCCACAAAATCTCAACATGTGGTTCCATTCAGAGCATAATGAGTGTGATTTACCCACGACATTATATTTGTGGAAGGCTGAACAGCTTGGTCTCTAAATCACCCTTCTCTCACCTCAACACATGGTCTCATACAATGTATATCTGCTGGTCGAGGAACCACTTTTGGGATTTAATGCCCACAGGAGACATACATGAGGATGAAATGTTCTCTGGTCAAATGTAATACATTAAGAATCATTTCCTTTAGATTCTTATGTTATAATACATGTTATGTTATATAATATACATGTTTTACAAGATAAAGCAGAGCCATCATTAATGATCTGGGGTCTGAAGTTTGGTTTTACACTTGCAGCCACTCCTTCCTCCTCCTTCCAGTCACGATTAGCTAATGTAGAGTTTCCTGTGCAAAACAAAAAAGCTACTGAACAAACTCACAGGAGGCATTCGAAAATATCTGATGCACAGAAAAGTCACAACAACCCAAACTGTGGCGAAGGTGTGTGAAAAGAATCCCAACTAAAATGATTATGTGATTTAATCTGGATTTTGATCCAAGTCCTTCAACATGTAGGACGATGAACATGTGCAGTCTGATTAAAAGTGGAGCCTTTTTCAAATGGAATAGCTTGAGTGTTTACACTCATACCGCTGGCTCCTGTTCTACTTTTGTTTGACGGGTTGAAGACATTAAATGTCTCTCTTGTCTCCTCTTGGAAAAGCAATGGTTGGCACTTCAGCAGATCCAAACAACATCTTGAGGAGCCACTCTCACATCTTGTGTTTAACTAATGGCCTACGATCAGTCCTGCTGAATATGAGCAAACTCTGGTGTCAGCAAGATTCACACCCCTGGGCTTTCTTCATTGACAATGAGCAGGAGATGGACTGCCTATACTTTTCCAAGCATGGGAGTGTCGGCACTGACCAGATGGATTGCGTTGTGAATTGAAATGTAAACTTGTAAAGTCCAGATGGCTGCCATGGATCAGACCTTCGCTATAGGCTATACTGTTAGTTTTAACAGAGAAATGCCAGAAGTTTTTTTAATACAAGCTGATTGGAACACATCGTCTTTAAGGTTTCCATGGAGAGGAGGGAAACATTCCACGGATACAGTATGTGTGGGGAGTGAGCATGTAAAAAACAGGCTTTCTGAAGCCTTATGACTGCTCAGATGATTTACAGCCTGTCATCATGAACTGAACAAATCCCGGAATGTTCTGCACACTGTAAACCGCGTTGAGGAAGTATGCAGTTGCTGTCAAATATATCTCCAGAGCTACCAATCCTCTTACACAAAGCAGGGAACAGGTAAGAGTGGCAGGGAACATTTTAGTCACATACTGCTGAGCTCAAGTGCATTGGAGGACAATGTTAATCATGAAGGATTTGCACATGATTAAACAGATCTGATGTCACGCATTTGGCCTTAATGGGTAAATGACATCACATGTAAGAAAAATCACAAACTATTAAATCATCAACTACATACATTAGTCTTGTCAGTCATGCAAAGTGAATGGAGAAAGTTATTCCTGCAAATGACTTATTATGCAATATAATATCCATGCATGCACAGTACACAAATGTTACCATTGCAGGGCTCAGTCTGTAATGGTGAGAAAGCTCTCACGGCTGATTCCACTATCAACAACTCCGCTTGTGCCAGCTGCCATGCTTGACTAGACTCGGACCAGGTCCAGGTCCACCAATGGCATCTTCTCACGCAAAGACAAATGAGCCACTGTCAAGCTGTCAGCTCCACAGCGCTGACCTTCAGATGGGGTCTCTTGTCATCAAGTTTAAAAAGGCGCCAGTGTTTTGCTTTTGCCCACTTTTCCCTTTTGTGAATGCACTCACAACTCCACAACTTCCTGTCAGATGAGTGACAAAGTGACCAGGACTAAAAATAAATCCATTTACATTGTGTATATGATGGCAAAGAAAAGCATGCAACAATACAACACAATTTAATTAACCATCTATTAGATTCTCTCTCAAGATCATTTGTTTTAGGAGTGACTTATATTGGCAACAAATAAGTACAGATGCCGACAGCTTTCTACCTGTAGACAAAAAAACTCCTGTCAAATGAAATGAAGAAAGAACCTCTGTGTAGCCTGTGAAATGTTCAGTGTGATACATTTATTAACCCGAATATGACGCTATATTCAAAGTACAAATACTATCAGAAAAATCCTTAAAGGAATAGTTTGACATGTTGGTAAATGTGTGTTGGTACCATTCTTATGCCAATACATTCGATAGGAAGTTGGAGCCAGCAGCTGGTTAGCTTAGCTTTGGAAACAGGAGGAAACAGCTAGCCTGGCTGTGTCCTTAGGTAACAAAATCCACCAGCACTTTTAAAGTTTACAAATTAACACGTTATATCTCGTTTGTTTATCCCGTTTAATCCTTTGTGAGCTTTTAGAGGTCCTGGTAGTCAGCTTTGGATGTGATCAGGCTAGCTGTTTCCTCATTTCTTTATTCTAAACTAAGCGAACCATCTCTTGGCTTATTGTTAAATATACAGATAAGAGAGCGGTATCAATCGCCTCTTCTAACTCTTGGCAAGAAAGAGAATGAGTGTATTTGCCAAAGTGTATTTGTAACTTCAAAACCCATAAAGAACTTCATATGACAGATGCTACATACATACTTGTAGCTTTCAAACATGTTTTCAGTTAGCATTATACTGATGCTTATAAACTGATCTCAAAATGATTCAAGCTCCCCTCAGTATGGTGGCCATGAAGGTCAAAACACAACGACATTTCACAAAAAACAACATTTCAGATTACAAAAAGGGAGGGACAACTCTTCTTGTTTGTGATTGGTCCAAACCCAAGTCAATTCAGAGTTTATTCAATGCGGTGCTAGATTGGATCAACCGGAGAAACGGTTAGAGAACGTTGCAGGGAAAAGTTGCAGTGGTGTGATCTGGCCCGTCTCTGCTCGACTCAAGCTTGTTAAAACTCAGCTGTCATCACAAACAAAGCATTACTTATTTACGTTTATTAATCAGAGCATTCACAATATTCACTCAAAATCAGCAGGGGGAGGTGCATAGAAACAGCTGTTTCACAAACAAAAAGAGCTGTCCCTCCCTTTCTGTAATCTGAAATGTCATTGTGTTTTGACCTTCAGGGCCACTGTACCTCAAAGCCACTGGTGTGACAAAAGAACAAAAATGTGCTGGCAGAATTTGTGAAACCTTGGTGTTGAGTATTGTATGTGAACATTTTAAACCTGCAATAACTGATTTTTTTTTGGCCACGTGGGGGCCCAACATTAACCTATCACCTCACCTCATATCAAGTTGATATGGTGAACTTGTTAGCAAACAGTTGCTGTTTACACATCCAGCAGTTGCGGAGCAACATTAGCTTTCATCTAGAGGCGTGTTTCTGGTCACCTAGAAAAGCAAGTCTAATATTCACTTAATTAGTTTTTGGTCTCCTGAGGGAAATATTTGGTCCCCTGAGCACAGACGCATAAAAGCCCCCCAATAACTAAATTCACCTGTACCTCAACAATTGTAGATTGGTCTGCAGGCCCATGTTAATGGAGGGGCCCCATTCAGACAGATTAGAGATGGATAACAACATTATGGAGTCTTCATGAACCACGACTTTACAGAAATGCCACATAAACAGCTCATTTGTGTGTGTGCGTGTTGTCTAAGACCACCTCTGAGAGGCCCCTTAGACAGGGCTTCTGATGCTGTTGTTTTGCATATTTGGATTTCTCCCCACAGAGCTGAAGGGCCCATATGGAGTACGTAGCCCCTCTACAGTCCTATAGATAAAAACTCACTTAAAATGTATCATGACAGTTTCTTTCTTGTGACAGTGTCACTAGGACTTTTTGGGCTCTTTTATTTACGTGAATGATTAAGCCCTTTCACTATGCGACAAAAATTAAGTAACAAAAATGCAAAATAACGTAAAATAACAGCGACTTCATGCAGGGGCTCTGGTTTAGGGGCCCTTGAGCCCTTGGGCCTGGGCCTGGTAGGCCCGTTCGGTAATCAACCCATGCTCCTTAGCTGCTAAATGTTCACCAGCTAGTGAACTGTGTCTGTCTGCTGTTTGGTGCTGAGCAAGTAGTACAGTGGCTTTTTACATATTTTTGCGTTCAAACCCACGTTGAGCAGCAGATTCGGGTGATAATTCGCTGTTCATCACTATGAGCGATCTTTTTCACATTGTCTTCATTGTGTTGATTGATACAGTTGTTTTGGAGAAGAAATGGTAAAATATGATTCAATCAAAAATCATTGGAATACTCAGGTAGAAAATCATCATGAAAGATGCATAACTGCCAACAAATATGTAAACTCTTATGGGAGTATTCCCTTGTTTATCTTCTCATTAAGTAAAAGTAAAATGCAAGGTGGGAATAAACAGAGCAATCACAGCTGCACTTGTAGAGTTGATCAGACCAAACAAGGAACTGCTTAGTGACAAGAGAGCTCAGCAGTGTGCTGGATATCTGAAGTGAATCGCATGGAAGGCATTTGCCTGATTGTTCTTCTTCAGTGCTGTTGCTTGAGTAACAGCGAGATAGCCATCTATTATTTTCTTTTACTGCTTTGAGTCAAAGGGAGGGCACTTGTTTCCTGTTCTCAACAGTTGGGGGTGCCTCGTGCCTTGTGGTCTGCAAAGTTGACCACAAACTGCATTACAAATAAACCTTTAGAGATCTTTTGCGTTGTTGTATCATTGTATAATCCCAATTAAACAGCTAAACTTACCAAAGTAGCCCAATATTTTTATGTTTACTGCAAAGCCGGTGTTCAAATGAATGATAAAAAATGTTGTTGAGCCTTGGAAGTGTGTGTTTGACATAGTCCAGCATAATTTGACAATGAGAACAGAAGCCAGCAGTGGAAAAGCCTGTCACATTGTTGACACAGTCAGGTGACAGATACAGTTAATGGGTTAACAAGCTTAGTGTAGCTGCTACATTCAACACAACATCAGTGACATTAAAGAGTAAAGAGCAGATGGTCATCACATACTTTTAAACTTACAGCTAAACAGAGATCATTTTGGAGTCTTAATGCGACATTACACACATTTTACACGCTCTAATGCAGGATTAGCTCTTTGCCTATAGTTATATACGCGTGTCTGTGTGTGTGATTGTTCGCATGTGTATGGCTGTATTAGGGTACTGATCCCTGTATGGCTTTGGCGCACAGACACACTTTTCAACTCCTCCCCTCTGCCGTCAGCCAGGGTGTGATTAGAGCCAATACAATCTTGGGCAACTTGCACTGAGAGAGAGAGAGAGAGAGAGAGAGCAAAAGAAAGAGTGGGCAGCCACTCTGGTGCACTCTGGTGGTTCTTGCAACAGCGTCACTGTTGGTTGATCTCTAACAGTCCAACTGTGGCATTGTGGCTCATGCAAGATTCAACAAAAACACTGCAAACTACTCTAATCCCAGTGGACGGATTTAAATGGACAAGACTGGGTTTTCTACTTTCTCCTTTTTTTCACTCAATGTTTCCTGGATTCATGAAAGTGCCGCAACTCCGTGAACTAACATTGTTTCAGCTTTGTGGACAGTTTGGATACATCTTTCTGGAGAACATGTTGTTGTTGCCTACACCAGAAGAACTTCCACAAACAATCACAACTTTGGAAACATGGAAAGCCACTACCGCCTTTTGAGCACTGCCAAACAAGACTCCCAGGGTGTGACATGTAAGCAGTAACTGCAAAATAAAAGAATACCTATTATTTAGTGAGGAAAACTTCATCAGCTGTTTATTTTGAGCAGATTTATGATGCTTGCAAGAAGTGCAGATTCTTTACTTTTAACTTTGACGCGAAAAACCCATCTTTAACATTTTGTGACCGAGTTGAGCTGGTGAATAATGGATGGCAACAGTACAACAGTACCCTACAATGACGCGGCAGGACCCTGGAGCCTCATCATACTGGTCACCATCATACTGATCATTGTGGTGGGAAACCTGCTGGTCATCATCGCTGTAGCTCGTACTTCACAGCTACAGACGACGACAAACATTTTCATTATGTCCCTGGCGTGTGCAGACCTCATCATGGGGGTCTTTGTGGTGCCTCTGGGGGCCACTATTGTGGTGACGGGTAACTGGCAGCTCAGTGACAGATTCTGTGACTTCTGGACTTCTGTGGACGTCCTGTGTGTGACGGCGAGCATCGAGACACTCTGTGTCATAGCAGTGGATCGGTATATAGCCATTACGAGGCCCCTCCGACACAAGGTTCTGCTCAATAAGTTGCGTGCCAGGATAATAGTTTGTTTAGTGTGGGTTGTGTCCGCCTTAATTTCCTTTGTACCAATTATGATAGGGCTTTGGCGTGATGATGATCCAGAAGCAAAGAACTGCTATGATAGCCCTGAATGCTGTGACTTTGTGACCAACAGGGCCTTTGCTATTATATCCTCTACAGTGTCTTTTTACATTCCACTGTTCATAATGATATTTGTGTATGCAAAAGTCTTTCTAATAGCCACACGCCAGGTCCAGCTCATAGATAAGAATCGCATACGTTTCCAGAATGAGTGTCCAACAGCGCAGATGCAAGTTGGCCCCCACATCAACAATATCCTGCCACCGGCGTGTGCAGGCTCCAGCAGTGGCAACAGCGTAGCGCGGAGAAAGAGCACCAAGAGGAGGCCGTCGCGGCTAATGCTCGTCAAAGAGCAGAAGGCCCTCAAGACTTTGGGTATCATCATGGGGACCTTCACCGTGTGCTGGCTGCCCTTCTTTGTCGCCAACATCATCAACGCGTTTAACAGAGATGTTCTCTCAGAGAGGATCTTCCGACTGTTAAACTGGCTGGGTTACATCAACTCCGGTCTCAATCCTATCATCTACTGCAGGAGTCCAGAGTTTCGCACTGCATTCAAGAACCTGCTGGGCTGTCCGTGGCTGTCCACCCTGTGGCTTAATACTTTCTATAAAGAGCTGCGGACTCGCTGCTCCTGCTTTCTATGGCAGGCTGAGTCAGGCACAGCCAGATCTTTCCAAAAGTCTTCAACCAGTAGGACTGACGGCAGCGAGAGTCTGGCCAGTACTCAGGGAAGCAGCAAAAGTGAGGAGGCTTCCCCTGGTCCTCTGCAGTCCAACGGCAGCACACAGTTCAGTGACTTATCAGAATCAGAAACCAAATTGTAAGTTGCTTTGTCTTTTCTTATTTTACCCACACAGTGATTTATTTTTAATTATGAGGAATGCTTTTAAAATGTCCACTTCCTACACATAAATACTTTCCACCAAGTACAAACAGTGAAAACCTAGTTTAAAGACAAAAACAGCTTATGGACACCTGGACAGCATGCACAACAACAATAGTTAATGGAAACACACCTACTAGCCACAATGGTAACATCATGATCAATACAACATTAACATGCATTACAGCAAAATCACACTCAGTGTTTTAACTTTTCAGATTTTTTTAATTAATAAGATAATTAAAAGAAATACATTTTATAATACTATACATTATACTACATTATGAAATGTCAGTGCATCTTATTTGAGAGTAACCCAGACTTTTTATCAAATCTCTATGAAACTGAGAGGACAGGGACAGGTAGATCAGGGAGTCTGTTGACTGTGGCCACTGGTGTGAAATTTCTGATTTCTTATTTGTCTTTGTCCTTTTTTTGTGTGTCACATCAATGGTCTATCATGTGACATGTGAGCAGATCATTCGCACCGTGAAGCAGAAGTGTGAAGACTTACAGTGTAGAATCAATACCATGGAGAAACAAGCAATTTATATTATTATTAACTGCTTTCGGACATCCAGTTGCAGATTAGCAAAGTATTGCACAATGACACCGATAAAAACACCCCTATGCATGTGTACTTCTCCGCTGGGTTCAGTTTGACAAACAATAGCTGCCAACAAAATTATCAAAAAGAAAACAATGATAAAAAGAAATGATAATTATATGTATGACTTAAACTGAAAATGTCTGTATCACAAAAAAGGCATTTTCATTTTCAAGGAAATATTAAGTTTCAAGTTTCAAACATTTTAAACAAGTAACATTTATGGGATTCCTCTTAGAAATATATTTTGCCGTTACTGGCTTGTAATAATGGTAAAGGTTTAACTCTGTATATCCTCTTGGTATTGTGCACACTATATATAACTTTCCATGATATGCAGGATGCCCAGTATACAGACATTAACTAGGCATCCTAGTTACTTTTAAAAGAGATAAAATAGGACTGTAGATCACAAAATGTTACATTTTGAGTTTGATAGAAAACTGCCCACTGTTCATTTCATAAAAGTAGAAATCCATATTTGGACATGTTCTAATACATCAGTGTGCTGCTGTCCAGGAGTGAAATAGATTGGGTGGAACAGTGCAGAAAAATAAATAATTTCTGAAGCATTTGGCTGCTGTTGAGGTGTTACAATATTACAAAACTAAAAGTGAAACTTAATATTTGGATTTTCATGCATGATTCAATAAACGTTTGAGGACTGCACCTGTATCGGTTACTGCACTATGATACCTGTAATTAATCTTTGAATCCAGCTGATGTCAATGCAGTACAAATAACCAACAGATGTCCACAGTGCAGTCGCTTGTACTGTGTTTGGAATGGGTATTATGTTTTTAGCACACTAGTTGATAATAGTTAACAATATCATTCATTCATTTTGTATTTTATATAAACCTCCATACTATAATTGTAGTTTTTTTTTGGTCAATTTCTTCACCTGGTATCTGTAAAATGATGTTCCACAAAGATAAAGATGGCTGTAAAGTGGCTCTGTAAAAGCACGGGGCGATGTGTAAAAGGCTGATTCAGTGTGGCACGTTTGAGGACATTTCCAAATATTAGCGTGTCTCTGTGCCTGTCAGTGGGCCTCAGTGCGCCCTGCCCAACACCCCCTGCAGCAGATAAATCTTTATCACTGAAGCACAAGACATCCCCCATAACCGGAGCAGCTGTTTACAAGACTGACAGCCAATGAGAGCACCCTCATTAACACAGCTTAACTGGGGTTGGACGGCTCAATATCTGATTCATCATTATTCTAATACACCACTACAGGTTGACAGCAGAATACAAGAAGATACACAGAAATAATCATAGACTGTACAGTCTATGGTAATAATTGGTACATTCTACAAAGTTTTTAAATACTATCTATTAAGTTAAATGCTGGCTATATGTGGTGTAAGAATAGTGCCACTTAATTAATTAATTTACAATATTTGCTGTAAATTTGAATTGAACTTTTTTCCCCTCTAAATTTTATAAACTGAAATGTTTTTAAATTATTGTCAGCAGAAATGAAAAGATTTCAAATTAAATTCCCGGAAAGCTTTCTGTTTGTCGCAACATCATAATATACTTTATTTGATAAGTATGATTGTTTAAAATGTATAACTTATAATAACTAATATTTAATCACCATGTCTGGTTGATGTCTCCAACATGTGTCATAACTGAAGGTGCCATTATGTTGCCACAAATTGAAACTGTAGCTTGTATGTTTGAATTTTTATGCACAGTAAGTTTAAAATTGTTTTGAAACCCCAAAATTCATATTAAAATTCCTACATTTAATTTCAGTAATGTACATACAAATATAAAATCAGAAGTTCAATTTCAGAATATAAAATTTAAATTCACAACTAACTCAATTTCATTTGACAAGTGGCACAACGCTTACATTACAGCCCTTGCCTTGCCATGTGAATTCCCATGAGTAACCCAGTTTTATGACATTCATTTCAAATATTTACTCTGCACACTACATATAATTTTTATCTTCTCTTTACATGACATCCTCTCAGTGGAATTTTAACAGACATAATCAATGGGGCTGTAAACCATTAGGCATTTAGCAGCATATAAGTCTTCCTTAAAAGGAGCCCTGTGTGTTACGTAGTAAATCACCCCAAGGGGAAGGCTCAGCGGACTCACCCTGCGCGTTGAGCAGGATTACAAACGTAAGTGAGACCAGCCATTCAAGAATGACTCTGGCGGGGCCACGGCTCGAAGACAGGTTTAATGAAGTTATATGACAGATGGTTCCAGGAAGAGTCTGGACTGCTGAAGTGGGTTAGTTTTGGCTTCAGAGTGGCAATAATGCCATGCTAGGCATCTGTTAGAGACCATGCGCTCCTCAGTCATCCCTGTCAACTTTCTATATCTATGTAACTAGGGACACATAAGAGCAATTGAGCAGCGAATTTCCTTTAAACCTTGGGACAACATGCAACAGCAGGTTTAGTTCAGTCAGGTTGGGAGGTCCAGCCACTTACATGAATGGTTACTAGGGACGAGTGGCTGCACTACACAGAATGGCAATTATCAGTACTCACTTTGTTCTCATGGAAAATACATGCAGGTACATCACCACTTCCCTTATCAACATCCACAGCAGCCTTCAGCTTCTGTCACGTATGCACCATGTTATACGACAGGTGCAATTTTTCATGGATTTCCTGCATAACAGCGTTTCTAATTCATCTTTCATGATCATAAATCTTGATGTTTTTGGTCATCAAAGTCAAAGTGGAGGCAAATGTGTTAGTTGTGCACAAAGTCTTTTTTCACATAATTAGGATCTATCGGTGGCTTCCTTTGTTTTGTCATGTCACTCTGACGTGAGACAGGCTGCTACTGCATTAGTCCTAATGTGTGTATTGGAGGTATTTAAGACAAAATCTTCATGTATTTGAAAGGCCTCGCTGTGCGTTATGAGCAGAGGGAGTTTGTTAGCACAGTTTATCCATGATTGAGAACACTAAAATTAAGCCAACAGAGAGCGGAACATTTTATTTCAAAGAGCAGCAGCCAACTAGGTTGTGGACTAAATTGTGAATGTGGAGCAGAAATGAAGAGTCTCTGTTGGATGTCTGATAGGCTGGTTTAGAAACACCACCAGAGCTCTCCTCTTGAGCACAGACACAGGACTAATATCCCTGCAGAGTTACAGTACGGGAGCCATACAGGCATGTGAGAGGCCGGAAAAACATCATTATTATACAGCGCATACTCTACAGGAAACATGCTGTGTGCTGCTGCATCACAATTAAAAGAGACGCACGTGAGGAAATGACTTGTCAACATGTTGCTGAGTAACTGAGTAAACAGCTCTAAAAACTGGGGAAAAAAAAAGATGTCTTGCATGCTCATCAAATGCACACTAAAATATTTTCCATCTTAGAAAAACTTCATGAGGATATCATGTGAAAAGCAGACACTAATGGCACAGGGACAACAAATCACTGAGGCTGATCCGTCCAGATTTAGCAACATCTGATGGGTCAGAACAAGCGGTGCAGGCGCCTGGCCTGACCTACTGGTGAGAATAGATTTTATGGACTCTTTTCTCATTGGTAGTGACATAAAAACAAATTAATATTGTATATATTTGGTTATATGTTCTTAACACTCTCAAATATGGTGAGCCAAAATAACACAAATAACCAGACTGTACACAAAGCACAGAGAGATGGTGGAGAATGTTATTTCCAGTATAAATACTGACTCACTAAAGTCACTACAAGCGGCTCATTACTCCAAATGATCACGTAAATATTTCTGACATTTGTTGACAACTCATGAGGCATGACATTGTGTTTATAATGCGGGCCTCTCAGGTTCATAACTGTGTGTTACTCATTATTCCGGCTAAATGTAGATATAATTGGAATTATAATTATTTCCCACACACGCATGCTGTATCCTCCCTAAGTGCCCAATGCTGTATTAATGGATGTTAATGTTCTTGTAGTACCAAGTGTGAAAATATAGCATGCAGTAAATATGGAAGACAATTTAAGAAATGTGTAAACAGTTATTTCTAATATATCATGTACTGTGCAGGATAAGTCACGCATTTAACAAGAATTTACTAGTGACAGACATTTGCTGCACAGCCTGTGACTTACAAGCTTTTTATTTCACTGAGCTGCTAATGTGTGGCAGGTTACAGCTCCATGTGATTTCAAAGTAGCATGAATGCTGGTGTAATAAGTTAAGGCACTGCAGTGAGCATATCAATAGGCGCACATTAGGGCAACCTGACGTTTTGATGCCGTTTTAGGAGGGGCCGGCGTGCGCTAATGCTTTTTTTCCTGTGCCGTGAAACCTGTAATTCTGAGCTTTTCTCTGCAGTGTGCTAACGGTGCCTCCGGCCCAACTTCACACACCAACTTCCATAATGTGCATTTAGTTAGCTTAGAGTGAGATCGAGGCCCAAGAGAGCATTAAACAAGGAGGAGGATGAAGCAAAACATGGTGGTACTGACCTGTGGGAAACCTGGCTGATATCAGAACCAATCACGCTGCATCGTGGTCTTTAAATGGAGGCATCCGGGATTTGAGCAAACACTTGAACTGTACAACTCCAAGTTGTTAAAGGTTTGGATGGATAAAAAAAAAAAAGCAATAAGCCATAACTGGATAGTCTTTTTGCTTTATCACTACAACAGCAGCTAAAATCAAGGCTGCAAGACTGAAACTTTCAGTATCAAGACTTTATAGTAATGTATAGTATAGTTATAGTAACAGCAGCAGGATTCCACAACACATTGATTAACTGCATGACTCAGTGGCAGTTTAACTTTAAAAAAAGAACTTACAGTACAATTTGATCTAAAAGCTACAAGTATAAAAGGAACTTTAAGTATTTTTTTTAACACATGACAGTTTCTATCTCATGCCAGCTTGCTGTTCATATGTTTGTATGACCCGTTAACAATTCTGGCCTTTGGGCTGATTGTTTGGTTAAACTTCTGGTAACTGGTTGTTGCAGCTTGTCAGGGTGAGTAGTTCAGGCAGCAGGGAAAGGACCCAAATGCAGACAAACCATGAGGGTCATGCAGTTCAATGATTTATCTTCACTAAATGAGCTTACATGCAGGTATGGGTAGGCAGACAGGTCCAGGTTACAAAAGCTCAAAGGAACAGGGAAAAAAACAAACAAAAAAAAGGCTAGCCAACAACACAGAAAGTAGACACGTCAGCCAGTTTGAACAAACAAGGGGAGCGGTATATGTAGGAAGTGACTGATGCGGGAATGAGGTGCAGGTGGGAAGACAGACAGGGAAGCTCAGGTGAGGTGATTGAAATGCAAATAGAAGTGGCAGGATCTTGAATGACAGGGGAAAGTCTGAGGGCATCTGGTGGACCACTGAAGAACAAACTTGGCAGGAGAGGAGGGACAGGGAGATAGACTGTGACACAGCTAGCTGTTCTTAGTTTCATTATATGTGATTCAGGCTATTTATTTACTGAAAACTGTGCTGAGACTCATTTTAGGTTGGTAAAATATTCACAATATTGGTAATTGAATACATTTGTTTAATGTCTGACCCTATTTTATTTACCTTTTCACAAGAAAAATAATGTGTAGCTGAATTATGTCACTGGTGCTACTCTCAGTTTATTAGGTAGCTAAAATGAATGCATTTTAATGACAAAATGACTTTATATCATTTTGGAGGCTGTAGTTTGTAGTGCTGTTGAACTGTATTGCATTAGACAGGAGTTCCTATATATTCCTGTATGTTATAAACATTTTTTCTTTCTGATGTTTTATACACAAATTTAAATTTCAAAAATTGTATTAACTAAATGATTTCTAATTGCATCCCCCCTTGACAGGCAAATTTAAAGAAAGACAATACACCTGTCACAGATGATGGATGGATTTTCCTTAACGTTGATGAGCTTAGCTCCTTCAACTTGATTGGAGACTGCAAAATACGTGCAAGCTATGTCTGTGGTTTGTGATCTAAAATAATCCAACAACTCACGTGTCAATGTGAGAACAGAATGTAACATAATATTATTCCCTGCGTCTTTTTCCATTAAATCATCCAAATGCATTAGCTTAAATCACTCTTACCTATAAGGCATGAGTGAAATAAACCAGTGATTCTACCGTACATACTGTAAAAAGGGTTAGATTCCACAAAACTGTGGGAGTTCTGATTCTGACCTGAAGTCACATTGTAAAATGTTTTACAATGTGCATATTTTTTCCCGTAAGCAGTCATATTTCTGTGAAGCTTACAGTTCCAGGTAGTTTATGTCTTCCTGTGGAGACATGTACAGTGGAGGTGATAGCATCAGAATTCCTGCCTTGGTGGGAAAAAAAGGCAGAGTTCCACAAAGCATGAGATGATGGCAGCTTTGCAATAACTTTCTATAATTTGCAAGAAAAATAGATAAAAGGGAACAGATGATATTGATGCTGTTTTCCACACAAAAACAACAACAGGTACAACAGTAGGACAAATAACCTGTATGACAACAAACTGTTGTTGTCTTGGAGCTTTCTTATCTGATAGAAGCCGAAATGCCATACAGGGTGTGCCCAGCACAGTAACAGACAGAAAAAACTCATTGGTTGATAGGGTCACATCTCACAGGGCTACACACAAATCAGAGATGAGGTTCATAATGAGCTGGCCTTGGTGTCTGGTACTTCTCAGTTATACAAAACCAATGAGGTTTGAAATTAGACCATGTCTTCAGAATTTAATGGAAAAATAGGATGAAAAAAGCGAATGCGAGTCACAGATGAATGTTGGATCCTGTCATTGTGGGTAATATCTGCCTTGTATCTTAACTTTAAGATTAAATAGCACAATTACAAAACAGAATGTCACACTGATTGTAATGACATTCCTCCTTTTGTCTTTTGTAGTATGGCCATTCATTTCAATAGAGACACTACATGCTAATATGTCCATCTCTTTTCAGCTTCACATTGCAGGAAAAGGACGGATGAACTGTAAAATGTCAGGCTACTGAAGCAAACTATGTTCTCCAGCCGTTACTGTGATTTTTGCAAAGGCTGAGACCAAACAGCAGTGAGGACAAGCTAAAGAAGAGTACGATAAACGTTGCTGAGTGAAGCTAACCCCAAAGCGATGACTGGATCGACTGTAGAGAAAAAGCTGATTTGGTCTGGCCAGGAACACTGTGACTGTCTCTGTGGACAGAAGATGGACTGCTGCAACTCCGAACTTCACAGACATTAGGTGACACCAAAGTTGAACCTCCCAGTGTCACCTAAATACTGTTTGCAAAAGACTCTCTGTTTCTGAATAATACAATACTTAACTGCAAGTTTTAAATGAATTGCAGTAAACCTTTGGACACAGTGGATGTGGCCTGTGGTTTCAAAACTGACAGCATTAATTATTTTGTACAGTATATTATCAGGTAAGTTATCTATTTATGATACACTGAATCTGTAGCAAAATACAAAAGTTGCCTAACTTAATACAAGGTCATAATTCTGGCAAGGCTGTCTTCACTGTCCAGTTAAGAAACGTACATTTTCATGGCACAAACTCTTCAGTGTAATATCAGCTAAACCAAAGGGCTGTACATTCAAATATTCAATTCTGGTGTCTGTTTTCAGTGTAAATCTTTCTGTTTTGAGCCAGAAGTCTGTATCCGCACAACAATAGTTATCTTGCTCAAATGCCCTTGTCTATGTTAAGTTAGACCACGGCTAAGGAAAATGTTAATTTCTGATTGGCTGGCTGTTAAAATTGTATATCAGGACAACTCAAACATAATTCCTGTCGACAGTTAACCATCAGTATAAGTAATTGCGCAAGGTACAGTATTATAAAATGGAGGTAGCCATAGGACAACACTTCTGCTACAGTACATGCTACCTAGTTCCCTTTGGTAAGCTCCCATAGTATAAGATCAATAACTAAATCAATAACTGAAATGTCCAAATATAGAAAAATAATGGACCTCATCCATTATTTTGTTATACTGTGACACCTTGTCTTGTGTTATTACTTACATAACATCATCTGTTGCATTGAGAAATAAAATACCATAAAACTGTGTAACATTGGTCTCGTGTACTCTGTGTGCAAACTCACCAAATTCCAGATTCAAAATTCGAACTTCAACATCTGGGCTACAGTGAATAAGTAATCCAGCCTGAATATAATTAAATAAGACCTCTGTCCTATCAGGTTACGTTCTCTCAGTCATATGATCTAAAAAAAAAAAGGAAAGCAGCTGGAAACCATGGATACTTGCATGTTTAATCTGAATTTCAATTTTTGTCAGAATCTGTGAACCCAAAACCCAAAGTTTTTGAAATTGCAAAAGTTGAAATTACCAACTACATTTCAAAGACTAATCCAGATAGATCCAGATAGATGACTGACAAAATAAAAAATGTCAATGCTATACATTCGGTGGTCGATAAATTTACCAATACACCACAGTCACAGTGGATTCCAAACGTTTTGGCTTGTGACACCATACAATGAAGCATTGCCTACTTGTGACCTCTTGTCACAAGTTATGACTTCAATGTGGAAGTGAGTTGTGATCAATTTGACTAAAGACAGATTTTTTTCTCCTGAGGTTGTTTCATTTTAAAGGAATTTTAGAGGTCTAAAGAGGTGGGAAGAATCCAGAATTTAATGTGGAAAAAGGAGACATTTTCTGAGAAGTCAGAACAAAATAAACATCACTTTGTATAACACAAATATATATATATATGTGTGTGTGTGTGTGTATAAGGGCTGGGCGATAAAACAATAACGATAATTACTGCAATATAATTATTTTCCTCAATATAAATATAACAAATGTTATATGTTCGTTATATGTTCAATAAATGTTCGATATAAGTAAACCACCCATACACCAGGAGAGGGGGACGGTAATGCACCTTAAACGCTAGTTGCCACCTGCCATTAAACAAGAAGAAGAAGGAGAAGGAGATAAAGAAGAAGAGCCAATCACGTCGCAGGAATAAAAGAGCCAATCAGAAGCCAGGAATACAAGAGCCAATCAGAAACCAGGAATAAATGAGTCAATCAGAAGCCAGGAATAAATGAGCTAATCATGTTGCAGGAATAGAGGTATGCTTACAGACACAGTGGCTAACAGGCTTGTAGTTAGAGCGGAATAAGCTAAATACAGCTAATACACTGAAGAAAACGCAATGCCAATGACCAGCTCGAAGCAGGACGAAGCCATTGTCGACAAGAAAGATCACTCAACTTCAGTAGATTGGAGATATTTTGGCTATTTACAATTGGACAAAAAACAGAGCAAACTGTGCCAAAGACACGTGCCAGCTAAGACTGGCAACATTACAAACCTGATTCATGATTTGAAACAATATCACCTCTTAGAGCATGCAGAAAGTAAGAAATTACAGTACCTGAGGTTTGTGAAATGTTCTGCTGTTTGGCAAGTGTTTGTCATGTTCTGACAATAAAGAATAGTTTAAAACCACAATTAACCAGCTGATTTCTTCAACTTTCACTCAGGAGCAAAAATCAGCCTTTGAACTTATGAAAAAAAATTTGTGATAACATTTTTGGCCATATCGCCCAGCCCTATATATACAGTGTATATATTGGTTTGTTTGTTTTTCTTCTTTCTTTTCTTTCCCGACCCCCACATTGGGAACCGTTATACTCTATAACACTGTGCAATGTAAAGACAGACAATTCTAAAACAACTTCATTTTCCTTATTTTAAGTAATCCTTCACCCATCGAAACCACCGTCATCTCTGGCTCTGCTACTGTTTGAGCAGACATCATGTTTTGTTATGAGAGGAATTCACAAGACTTGGGACTTAATAAATAAATAAACCAAGAGCAGAATGCATGACATTTGAAAACAAACTACGAACAGCATTAGCTCTGCCAGGCTGTGTTACTACTAAAATATCATCCAGCAAAAAGCCACAACATCTCGGAGTGGAAACAATTATCCTGTCTGAGAGTTAAACCACCGTCTTATCAGCTGATTCCTGTTATAATGTTTTCCATGAGCGGGATTAGATTGAAATCAATTCTAAACATTTCTTTTAGGGAAAAAAAAAGAAAAGCCACCACTTAAGTTACAACTGGGACTAGGTCATAAAATATGACACACACACATTTCAAGTCAAACTACACATTTAAACCATGGAGTCAAATAGTTTTTAAAATGTAAATCCAACAGGTTTTTTATTGAAGGAGCAGCTCTTCTAGATAGGAAAACTCTCATCATACTAATATATGCCATGTTTCTTTACTGGAATAATTTTTAAAGGATATGCTTGCAATGATTGCAGTGACAATTAATTGTGACAAAGGCAGATCAAACACTGGTGTTTGATTAAAAGTTTTTAATCTTGGATCTACTTTGAAGTGTGTAGTATTTTTCCTCTCTCTCTCTCTCTCTCCTCTTGATTGCACATGCAAGTCACTAGACTTTAAATATGCAGTATTCTGTTTAACACAGCTGTTTCGTTGAGCCTTTCCTGTGTCAACAACTTGTTCTGGGCCAGTGTTACGGCACAGTTTTCTTCAGGACCGACAGATATTTTCAGAACACGGGGCATTTCAGACAAAAAGAAAGTCCTTTGACACCAAATTTAGACTTCAGAGCGCACCAGTTTGGAGTCCTTAAATCCAATTGAGTCAACAGCACCTTAATTAGATAAAGTATTGTGGATTCATCCTGGTAATATGGCTCAGCGTGACTGAGGCACATACCACTGGGTCCAACTTACAACCTCTGCCATGGCATCCTCCTTCTCACTACTCACACTACTGATAGCCTGATATGACTTTATAGTATATAAGAATCCCGAAAAATCTTTTTCTCAGATGCCCACAAGCCTGGAGTCAACAGTGGCTTCATTATAGGAATTTTTTACCCGTGTTTCTGGGCCCATTTTGTTGTTAGACTGTAATTTATCTTACTCCCATGGACAACTGGGCAAACACAGATAACCCGACATCCCACAGATATTTCAACTGCAGCCACAATTCTGTTTGATGGGAGGAAAACAAGCCCTGCAATCGACAAAGTCAAAGGTAAATGTTGTGTTGTCACTCCCTCAGAATGAAATGAAAGGCAATTTTTGTACTGATGTTTAATAATCACACAAGAAAATATATCCATCACAGAAAGGGCAAAGATACACATTTCTCTGCATACAGCTGCCACAAAGGCATATACTACATTTTAGCGTGACTCTCCCAATTCTTTGCCTGGAAAACCTCAGAATCCACTGTTACACATAATATTGCTATTGATTCTCTATAAACTGTCGACAAGTATTCTGAGAAAAAAACACAGAGAACAGTGGATGAGGCAGGCAGAGGAAAAGTGTGTCTCTTCAATTACTTTCTTAAATTACTCCTGGTCAGCTAATTGACTGCCTGGTTTGGCCATCTACTGCCATCTAGTGCAGTGATGTGTGACTACCAGCTTTATAAAGTGAACTACACAACCTGGCTCACTGATTTTCCCTTCCATATAGCTGCAAGATGTTTACTTTGATTATGGGTTTTTCAGTTCACTGCTACATCCTCTTCCACTGCTCATCCTCATGAAATGGCTGTTCTTCAATTTTCTGCCCACATGGAAAGCTCTGCTACACTCTACTACCCACACCCTGATGCACAAGCACCATGGTGTTTTTTTTATAACTTGAAGAGGATTTCACTGTGGGGAAGCTGGATGTCTCGTCTTCATTTGTATAGGCACAGAAAGATCTACTACTCTGCCACATTTGATATAGTCAGCAAATTTACATTATAAAGGAAATAATAATAATTCCACAATCTAGAGGCAAGATTGAGCTCTAAAAATTCTAGGAGGTCTAAAGAAAATCATCTCTTCTGTACAAAAGTGTAGCCTATGGATCAGTGAAAGCCATGAGAGCAAGAAATCCTTTCCAAAACATGCAGAAATATCTCCAGCTCATGTTTATTTTACATACACTTAGTGAACCTTCAACACTGTTGTGAAATCAAATTCTGGCTCTCGACTTGCTGTCATTGCGTCATAATTCATTTAAGGAGGCTACAGGCCTTTTTGTAGACCCACTAAAACAGACCTTAATGAGCAGCAGAGGGTCCTCTTGGAACTGATTTGTTGTCAGTGTCAGAGGCTGAAGCAAATACATTTGGGGCTTGTCTCGTCTTCACCAAAACTGATAATTGATCCTTTCATTTCCAGACAGGCTAGCCTGTTTGATGATAGCTCAGTGCGATGGCAAAAGTAAACTCACCAGAGTCACAAATTAGCTTGTGACAAACTCATCCATCTCCGTTGCCGGGGTGACGGTATCCAAATACGTGCTGTAGCCTGGCAACAGTGGCTAAACAAAAGGCTCGCCGCTAGCGGGCTGATTTCCCTGGCTGGGCTCAAGATGAGCCGACCCGGCAACAACCTCGACGAAAAAGAGGTCAACCAAAATGGAGAACCAGGAGGTCATCTCTCTGTGTTCGCCAATACTCACACCGCAGCAGTGGGTCCCGAAACAAGGCTACTGTCCGCCTTCAAGAAAGACACTCAGGCCAGGAAAGTTTACCTGGCGGGGAGAGGTGAGTCCGCTCATCATCATCAACACGAGCAGAGGGAGGGGTTTCCCCACTATTATTTGCATAATTCAAGGAATTAGGACGTTTGTAAGGTTATGCTATCTGTTGTTAAACAGCTGGACTTCGCAACAGTGTCAGAAATAGTGTTGTGTCGTCAAAACACATTCTTTGAGGAGCCTCACAGAATAATGCGCCAATCTGTAATATAGCCTGGTATGATCAATGTATTATACTGATGTATGGGATGAGATTTCATGGTACATGAACAGGGCCACAAAGAAAAATAACATCTGTCTGGCTCCCTCAGCTTTACAGCATAAGACTTGAAGAGATGATGCAGTTGACACCTTGAATTATTAAATTGATTTACTGACTCAGTCTGGGGATTCATAGACATTTTGAATGAGGTATCACTCCTAATATTCTAATGGGGAGCTCACAGTGAATCAGGGAACTAATTGCAGTAAAATCAATAAATACAGATACTTTCTTAGTATTGTAGTTCTCCCTTTATGGAGCAGCAGCTCCAGGATTTGTGTCCATGGTTGGTTGAAAACAGGCACAAAGTGTCCATGTGATTAACCAATAGTTTTCTGAAGGGGCATTTTAAAGCATGGAGGTTGGGTTTCCCCTCACCATAATCAGATGTTTGGAGCCTAAAACACGGGTCCCGCTGGGGGCTCTCACTCCTCTTTTCTTAATTTTCAAAATCTTTACCTAAACATACAATGCAATAAACTAGCTACTAAGACAATAACTTTGTGTCATATTGCCAGTAGAGGATCTGAACCTTAGGGCACTAACAAATGACCTGATTGCTGTCTCTTGTTTGTTTAGGGTGGACTTTCTGAGAGTGTCAATTACTTCTCTGGTTGTGACCTTTCTTTACCTCTCCAATTTACGTTGATATCGTGCTGATTTTTTTGCAGGTTGGTACAGTGCTTCATTGGATGAAAAAAATGTTTGCAATAACTGTCTTTCGTAGAGTATTACAGCGAGGAAGGGAAGACCTTTGAACTGCACCTTGTTGGAAAAATAAAGCAACAGATAAGCGCTGATCCCACTCTTCGTCCAGAGTATCTACCTTCTCTTGGCCTGACACTGTTCACCCGGCGAGCCACAGAGGTTGCTTTGGGGAAGAGCTCTCGTGCTATAGTGGAGAACCGGGTAATCTCAGATGTACATAAACATTGTAACTGATTATAGCATAGCTTATATATTTACACCTCAGTGTTGCACACCGACAAGCATGTAGAGATGAAGCATTAGCCTGTGCCTACCCAACCAATCAATTAGCAGTCATTATCCGGAGGCACTGTGCGGAGGAATCTGTAAATAATCTGAATTATTTACATCCAGCTTCAACCTCAGAATAAATCAGTCAGATCAGCCTGCAGGTGTTTTAGCATCAGTAGTATTAATAACTCAACTCTTGTGTTTCCTCACTTTTGTTGCAGGTGATAGGTGTCCAAACTCCTGGTTTTACCGCTGCTGTGCGTCTTGGGGCTGAACTCTTGAGACACTGGCACGATGTCTGTGCTGATTGGTGCGGGCCAGTCTACCTCTCTTCCCCTTGTGATGGTAAATCAAAACCTCACTTCCTCTAAACAGCACTTAAAGATACAACCACAAGTGTGTTGGCCTTGGTGCCGGTGGTCTTGCAACATAAATAACACATTGTACTGTAGCTAATAAATGGTAAATGGCTGCGTTTATATTTTACAATTGGCCTCACATTCACTCACACACTCAGACAGCGAAGGCAGCCAGCCACCATGCAAGGTGCTGGTCTGACCATCAGGCGCAATTTTGGCTTCAGTGTCTTGCCCTTGGAAGTTGAGTGTGCGAAGAGGACAAAATGTGAAGGATTACACATGGATGGATGGTAACTGGCTATAAATCCAGAGCCTTGGCAAACATGTCATTGAGAGAATTTTACACCTTTCAGATACAGTATATTCACTTCATTTCTGCAGATGTAGATGATTTAATGGAGATTTGGAGATGGAGGAAACCTCTGAATAGAAAAAGTGCAGTATTTCATTTTAATATGCCTTGCACATAGACACATTAAAATGAAGTACTGCACAGAAGCAAGCCCTGCAAAATGTGTTATACGCATTGCTAGGTTTAAAAATGTACAGTTAAGTTTAACAAAAAACATTCATCATAACATAAAAAAGAAAATGTATTCACTCACAGTGGTGGCTCCATACTGTAATTGCATCCTGGGGTTTAAAGTGGCATTACTCTTGAGTAGTTTGTACTGCTTTAGGCATCTAATGTTTTTGTCTTGATGCCCCCTGCAGACTCATTGGCTGGTATCTTCCAAGCAGCGGGCATCCAAGATATCCGTGAGTATTATTACTGGGATGAACAGCAGCGGGGTGTTTGTTTGGAGAAGCTTCTGGAGGATCTGGAGAGGGCTCCGGAGCGAAGTGTTGTTGTTCTGTCAGCGTCTGCCCATTACCCAACCGGAGCAGACCTCTCTCAGAATCAATGGGCTGTGATTACACAACTCATCATGGTAACTTACGCGTGCATTTGTGCTCTTTAACGGAGGCTAAAATTGTTTTTTTATCAGACAAGTAGCTCTCCACTCCTACTTAGACTATCATTTGCTGTCTCGACACTGTTTCAACAGAGACGTAGGCTTTTCCCTTTCCTCTTGCTGCCTGCTCAGGCACTCTGCTATGGAGATTTGGAGCGGGATGCCTGGCCTGTACAGTACTGTGCATCGCTGGGGATGGAGCTCCTCTGTGCTCAGTCGTTCTCCCACTGCTTTGGACTATATGGTGAGAAAGTGATGTTAAGAATATTACTCTTTTCAAGGATTTATATGTCACTCCTATGGCCAAAGGGGCTCCACATTTAACAACTCAGTCTTCTTTTCTTTTGTGCAGTTAGCCCCACATACAACAGACAAGGGCAAGTATTCTTGTCTTACCCATTGTTCGCCAGAAAATGCCCACTCATAGTATCTACGGAGTCACTGTCACGCTTCTGTTGCCTCAAGAGCTTTGTATTTACATCAGGAAACTCAGCGTGAGGCAGCTCAGCTTATTGCTTGTCTCTGTATGACCCGGTGAATTTTCACTTGCCCAGAACTGAGTGCCGTATTTCATTTTCTAATTCAAAAGTGTCCCTCTTCAACTTCATTTTCAATACCAGAAATGCAAGATAAAGTGAGTATGACGTTACATTACTACTGCTGAAACATAGTGTTTCTTTACATCAGATTCATCTTCTTCTTCCCTTTACCAGGCGAGGCTGTCGGACACCTCCTGTGCGTTTTAAGGCAGACCTCCCTCCTGTTATCTGTGCAATCTCAAGCTGACAAAATAGTCCGATCGCTGTGGGCCCAGCCGTCTGTAGGAGGAGCACATGTTGTTGCCACAGTGCTCAGTAACCCAGCCCATCTGGTTGAATGGTGAGTCACGCTCCACTTGATTTTAAAGAATGTGGCTTGGACAACCACATTGCTACTGTATCAGTAGATGTCAATAGTGATGGACAGACATGCAATGCTTCATAAAGTTGAACTGGCAGTGTCCTAAGCATTTAATGGTACTAGTGACTAAAGGAGATGTTCCTTTTGCTCACTGGATCTTTCATGTTTGACAGATATTGAATTATATACTTTGGATATTATTTCCCAAATGTTATCCACTGTGTTTCCCAGGCAGGGAGAAGTAAAGCGTATTGTGGAGAGATGTATGCTGATCAGAGACATTTTGAGAGACAGACTGAGGCTTCTGGGAACTCCTGGTTGCTGGGACCACCTGACTCAACAAGGTGGACTCTACTGTTGTACAGGCTTGAATGGTGAGTAGCAGACAGCACCGTTTCTGCCATGTTGGACCTTTGTGGAGCTATTTTTCTCATAATCTAGTGTAGCAAATGGTACACTGCACTGCACAAGCCTCTAATGAGGACGAGGCGAAACACTGTCTGATATTCCTAATTTGTTTTTTTCAGCTCTTGCCTTTCTGTGCTCCTCTGTAGAATCCTTTCACATGGATAGTTGGCATTGACAGTGCATTGTTATAGATGTATCACTTTGAACTGAATCAAGACCTGACATCCTGGCTCTGTTTGAATATAATATGCAATTATTGCCCTTTATACATATATTTGGCTTACTTTATGCCGGTACAATTACAGGCCTTAACCTTCAGTGTTCATTGAAGTAATAGTTAATGATTTTGGTGGCATCAAAAGGATTTGCAGGGAATATTTTTTTCCCCTTTTTTTGTCTATTTGATCATTTAACAATGGAGACAATTGTCAGTGATATTTACTTGGACTACCAAAATGTTTTTCCAGATTTTCTTTACAACAATACAACAACAAAGCCCATGATACTATTATAAATATAATATAAATATAAATAATACATGTGCTTTCACTGTATTTTTTGTGTTGTTTTTTTGTGTGTCTACTTTAGGTCAGCAGGTAGAATTTCTGTCAAAGAGGAGACACGTGTACCTGCTCCCCAGTGGATGTCTTAACATGAGTGAAATCAACGGTCGTAACCTGGACTATATAGCCGAGTCCATCCATCTGGCTCTGACCACTTCACTCTGACAATGTGGCCTTTGCTCAACATCTGAAATCAGTGTCAAAGGGGCTTTTCAGCCTGTCTGAAACACATTTAGATTGGACCTTTCATATGTCGCATTGAAATGCTCAGCTTCAGGATTACTATTACAGGTCCAGCTATTGCAAAGTAAATGTTGTTAAACATACAGATAAAATGTAGAGAAAAATGATGATTGCTTATTGAATTGCCATTGTCTTTTCTTGACAGAGGTCTAGTCGTTAGTAATTGTGAGACCAGGCTGTGATGGCCCTTCAGCTGAGAAGACATGAGTATGGGATAAAACCACAAAACCACAAATTGTTGTTTTTATGCTTTGGCTTCTGTACGGATTAAACAAATCACACAAAATGTGTTAATTAGTCAGCTTTAGACGTGCTGGTAGGCGGATTTTGTTATCTTGGGACAGAGCCAGGCAAGCTTCGTCCCCCTGTTTTCCTTTTTTGTCTAATGGACAAATATTAGAATGGTATCAATCTTCTCACTGAACTCTCCGCAAGAAAGTGAATACGTGTATTTCCCATAATGTCGAACTATTCCTTTACGTATGTAGTGACCATGTATATGTGGTTAATGTGAGTCATTTTATATTACAGTGAGGTCGGTGAGTTGTTCTAGTTTGAATTTTGTAAAATCAAAGAAGGTGTAGTATCTTTTTGTGGCTATATACTGTACTTTGTTAGTGACAACACGATCTGTAGATGGTGTCCAGACCCACGAGCACTATCTAATGTAAGGTGAATCAAGCCCAAAGGCAACCTTTAGAGGGATAAGCCTTAGACAAGCAACCATATAATGTTGGATTGGCGGATGTTCCCCAGCTTCAAGAATCCCTTTCAGTTGCTGTGAACATCAGTCAGAAAAATAAATCTCAAATATATTGAAAACACATGCAGTCCTCAGCTGCCTTTATAATTCAACTGGGTTTCCTGAGTAAACAATCTTTACCTAAACATTGTTGCAAACATTTGTGCTTCTTTTAAGCGAGTTTGATGCATTCTTGTGTGAACATATACCACATTTCCATCCATAAGCTGGGTGCATTTCTTTATCAGTTTGTGATTCATTTTAAATATCACAGGTCAGTATGACAAATGTATCTTTTGCCTCATATTATATTACATTACATATTTCTTCTCAGGTTTAAGAGGTTGGGTTCTTCCCACAGAGTAACCTATCTGAAAAAAGTGTTATTTGTTATTTCGGGGTTTTAGTGTCACATGGTCCAAATAATGGTTGCTGGAACATTTCCTTTTCACTCAACACAGAAACATTTCCAAATAATGTGAATGTATTATACAGTAAACGATTGCTCATCTTTAAACATCAATGAGTAATGCTGTCCTCTGTCATGCATGTCTGTGTGGCAGTAATGGAGCAATAGAAAAATGAGCATAATTTTTTTATTTTGTTAAAGAAAAACATACTTTTTTGGAAAACATACAGCTTTTATCTAACTAACTTTATATCCTTGTGAGCCCTCTTTTCATTTTTGAGATAAGCCGCTATTGTCACTGTATGCTGTTTAGTTCTGAGAAACAGTTTGCAACAAGGTATTTAATGGAGGCAGTGCTCTCACTCCTTTCATTTCAGTGACCTCGGGTGAACAATGAGGATAATCAACATCCGCCATCATACAGAGTCAGAGCCATTAGACGCTGTCTGGAGCCCTTTGATTTGCATCTGAGCATGTTTACATGTACACAGTGTTGCAGATACTCGCTCATATCACAGGTTGGGATAAGTTGTTTACATGCATGACTAATATTCCATGTGCAGTTGTTCCCACATACGTGAATAAAGAGGATTGCCTAAATACAAATATTACCATGGAAACTGAACTGACACGGTCTGCAAAAACCAAAAGAGAAAGCTGTCGCTTGTCTTCCAGGTAATATCAGCATCCTCACAGAGATGCTAGCATGGCTGTAGATTATTGTTTTTCTGAAAAGCACATTGTCCTTGTCATACCAAGAGAAAATAACCTAATGAATGTTTTCTGTCCCTGCCATCTATGCCTCTCCTCAGCACACACATCCGAGCAGCGACAGTGATGTTAACCTGGCTAAAGCATATGCCAAATAGCAGTCTAAATGACTGGTCATTTAATATTTGTCTTGTCTGAGCACTGCAGATCTCTAAATTGTCACAGCAAGATGCCAATCAAGGCAGTTTAGGACACAAGGGTTACCGACCACTGAGCAGACGCAGAGCAGCCTTTCTTTACCACAGGAGTAAATGATTTCAGGTGTTCATCTGCTGGCTTAATCCTCTGATACACTTCGGCTAGTAGAAGATGTGCTTATTGACAGTGATCAGTGATTTGCCATGACTCATACTGAGTGAATAAACGCTATTAACATCAAATTGCCTATAACACAATATAAATGACAATGTCAAATGATTCCCTGGAAACATAATTAATTTCAAGTGGAGTAAGAATAACACGGGAATGATGTGAACCGTGTCATCCTCTGCAATAATAGTAATTATAAAACTCACTTCACTTGTGTCATTCTACTAAAAGAGACTCTTCTGATTCATACATGTTGCATCTTTAATGGAGCCATATTAAGGATGAGCTTCCAAGTCCATATTGAAATACTGTTAGACCTATCAGTAAATTGGATTTGTTGTGAAAACCGTCTAATTCAGAGCAGAAGTCAGAACAGCACTGGTTGATGATTAATAAAGGTTACCGTAATGGTTTTTAGCAAGTTCTCGGAAATGTTTTTACAGTGTTGCTCTAAAACACTATACAGGCTGCAGTAGATTGCTCAGTTGTGACCTGATCTGCAGAGGCTTCAAAACATGAACCCCTCGGCCTGTGAATCTAAAAAAACAGCTGTGCTTGAGGGAGATTTTTTAGATGATGGATCTTATTTCCATCATTTTGGCCATCATTCCCATCAGTTATGATAACATTTACAGGAGGACTATTGAAAGTCTTTTCCAGTCAGACAAGTAGACAGGTTAACAAATCGCTAGGTGTATTTTGATACAAATCCTAACATAAAGCGTGACGTCAGCGTTCTATCATAGGCAGAGCAGAAGGTCACACTGAGTCAGACAGCAGCAGCTACACAACACAAGAGCCACAGACTTTGAACAACAGCCCACCTTAGCTTTCCTGCTAAAGTCTCCTGCAGCACGTGTCTGTGTTTGTCTGACATGTCCCTCCAGCCGGCTGAGATGAAAAGACCTTTTTTCTTCCTTTTGAAAACAAAAATCTATGAACAATACGTTTTAAAAAACACGTTGGAATTATTTTTGACGGTCATGCTAGCAGCTCTGAGGCTTTACACAGAAGTACTTTGTGCTAAAAGCTAATGTTAACATGCTAACAAGCTCAATGACATGCTGATATTTAGCAGGTATAAGTTTCACCATGTTCACCATCTTAGTTTAGTGTGTTGGCATGCTAATCTTTTAATTAAACACAAAGGTCAGCAGGCCATCAGGCAGATGGGACATCGTTAGTTTTGCAGGCATTTGGTCAAAGAGCATTGGACAAATCAAAATGAAACTATAAGGCATCACCACCGTTTTTACAATTCATCCTGTGGGGACCATGAATGTACCAAAATTCATGCAATAGTTGTGGAAACATTTCATTCAAAACCACAAATGTCAATCTGCTGGTGGCGCTAGAGCAAAAGTTTGGGGATCACTAAAGTCATTAGGATACATCATCTGGGAACCATGAATATCTGTGCAAAATTTGGTGCCAATCTATCTAGTAAATGTTTATTTCACTGAACGTGAAAGTGAAAACTTTGACCTGCTCATGGTGCTAATGGGAGGGTCATTAAAGCCAGCATGATTCATGTGCATCCTAAACATCTGTACCATGCTGCAAATATATGTCTGACTCGATCTGTGTCTTTAAGGGTTGAAGGATCGTGATGTTTAGAGCTGGTATTCATGAAACCAGCAGTGTGTCTGATCCTGTAAATGGATAGTGTCAAGATGATATGGCTATGGGAGCCATTTCAGACCACAAGATTGATTCCCATACATTTCTATCTATTGCCCATCAAAACTTGTCCATAGGCTTTGAAGGTTGAATTATTCGACTCCATTGTAAAGCTGTCTGCAAGTGGGAGAAAGAGAACATGATAACTCATCAGATAATCTTCCTCTTTATTGCTCAGGGTTTTAAGTTTTTTTTTCCTCCTCACACTGTGTGTTTGTCCTTGATAAGTGGTCTCTGAATGCTGGGAACACTTTCTCTCCGAGAAGCTCACGACATTCTGTGGTAGATTTTAATGCAGGATTGTCGAGCAGCTATTCAGTCAAGCGTCTTTCACAGTAAGTTTAAGTTTGTGACCATGATTCCTCCAATGGAGTTTGTGTGTGTCACTTTTATGAGTTTGTTAGTTGTCCTATGTTACTTTAACTCTCAAAAACTGGCCACCCCCATCCTCAACTCACCTGTTTAGTTACTTTTGAAATTGTTCAAGTTTAGTTCTTTTCTGCCCACACACTTCAGACAAAAGTGTTGAGGACCAAGGGGTAATCAGCACCAGCCTTCCCAGAGTCTGTGACAGCAAATATACATAAAGCTACAAAGCCAATCTGAAGTATTTTACAGTAGCTTGAAGTCTTTAAGAATAAATAAAAAGGATTTCTCTGTTTCATTTTTTTCTCAGGTGAATTCTCCCAACCAGTAGCTTGCTGTCTTCCCTTTGAACACATTTACCAGCTGCTGACGATCATGTACAAAGAATGTTGGATTTGATCAAAGTATCTACAGGGGATCTCCAGGAAAACAAGCACAATTATCTGTACAGTGTGCCATTGTAAGATGTTTTTCTTGCTTAGCAGATGACATGAATGAATGCATGAACAAACCCATGCTTATTAAACTGTCTATAAACTAAAACAGCTAGTTATTAGCACCAATGCGTGGGCACAGGAATTAGTTGTTGCTGTTTCAACAAAAGATATTTTGCTGTGTACTTAACATATGACTAAAGGCTTGCTCGCTGTAAAACACAGTAAACCCCTCAATAAATCTAAGAAATGTCAGACAAATGTCAGAGCTAGTAGGGATAAAAGAGAAAACAGTTTTGAAATTCTACCTCAGCTTTCGTCTCACCACCTTAAGTGTATTGACTTAACAAGACAGTTCTGCTACACTGAAGCTCACCTTAAAATTTCAAGGAGAGCATGAATAGTCTTTTCAACAATAGATTGTGTCTGCACATTTCCCCTGTAGCTCAAGTCATCTTTTTCTTCCCTAATTACTTTTTTTGCTTTTTGAAGCTTTTGAAGTTTCTAAAAGAAGTCCGTAATGCTGGTTCTTTCTTTTTCAATTTTGAGTCTGGCGTGAAAGTCATATAACACATTTGAGTCCGAAAGTTTGCAGAATGTTAGCACTTGCTTTTTTGTTTTTTTATTTTATTGTTGTTCTGTGTTTTGACTTCTCCCAATAACCTATAAGTTCTGGCTCACCTCTGCCTAAACAGATCCTGCTGACAGGGGACTGAGCTACATGCAGGAGGAAGAGTGGGGAGAGTTAACCATTATTGATTACACCCAAACTCTTGTAGCATTAAATGAACGCACCGAAGCCTCAGACACACTGAATCCAACTTCCGCTGTGAACGTCACATCAGGATCTCCTACATCAGGCCTGGTCATCTGACTTCACACCAGGGTATTCATTCAGAATCAATCCGCTAATGCCAGAAAATAGCCACAATTGTTTTGTCTCTGCCCTAACTTGTTTAGGAGAAACTGGGAGTCAGTTTGCATAAATGAAACCCCACAGAGCTCCATCTCTGACTGCCCTCCTCACAAAGGCCACTCTGCATTCAGACATCACGTCACCTCCTTATCAGCCGGCCCCTCGGTCCCTTTTACAAATATTTGTGACCAGTGAAGGATGACATGTTGAAACATTAGAGCCAAGGTGGCAGTTAACCACAACTGCATTAATCCAGACAGCAGTGTGACCTTTTGGGCATGCACGCTCATAAATTACTCCAGATGATGGAAATGTTATGGTTGCTCTGTATTTCTCAGTACGAAATAATAATCTTTATCAGCTGGTCAGGTATTCTGCATTATTTTAGAAAAGTGTCTATAGTGAGGAATATTATAGTGGATATAGATGATAAAAATGCAGAAATAAAAAGGTAGACCAAACTGTAACTTCTCTTGAACCTATAGAAATGGATTTTGTGGGTGTAACTGCTGTAGGAGTACTGTACATGTACATTTTCTTGCAGGCTATACACGCAGAAGCGCGTCAGGAGCTCTATCAGTCATGACTGATGACTGTTAGTCAACTTTAAAGGCAGATATATAAAAGCGAGCCATCCCCGTCAGCTGGACTGCACCTGTTGATCGACTGGCAACGCACTGCTAACGCTTCATGTGTCGCGCACATCATTACAATGCAGATCAACACTGGCGAGTGAGATAGCAAAGGTTCAGAGTGCGGATGCATGGCTTGAGTTCAGCTCAGTAACCCATATATGCGGTCAATTGTGTCTTTCATTTGTCTCCCAGAGGCGCACAGAGGCTCCGCGCTGGATCTCTCCTGCACTGATACTCTGTATCTGAAAACTGAGAAATCAACATACGGTAGGTGTGACACTTTTTTTTCTCACACTGGAGATGCGAAATTGGTATGTTGTCTTAATTTAGTTCAGCCTGACTGAAAGTCAGCGCAGCAAATATTTGAGTTGAAAAGAGAGAGATGGCAACGATGCATCAATCATGTAGCCTGTCATCGCAAACGATTTCAAATGCTTTTCTCTTTAAGAAATGTTCAGTGTTACTTGATTATGCTTTAGTTTAGATGATTTTAATTTGTTCCTGGTACCCATAGACTTTTCTATATCTTTTCCTATAGCCTAATTGCGTCACAGTGTTCCAGGGCTGCATCTCTTTTTGGGAGACTAATTAAGATACAGTAAACATATATATATTTAAATTCCTTACACTGACGCTTGTTTAACTAAACTGTTAAAATGTCTCTGATATCATCAATACTGCTGCCACTGTTTTAGCATGTATTTATTCTGCTTGGCAGAGGGATACAGCAATGTTAATAAAACAAAACCTCTACTTGGCAGAGCAGATGAGTTGTGTGTGTGTGTGTACATATATATATATATATATATATATATATGTAAATATATTTGTCCTGCGTATAAATGTCATATATTCTATTCAATATAACTTATTGACTATCAGAAACAGTGCGTGAGTTAAATATTACAGTTTCCTCTGTTGGACTAGTAATGCAATGAATTCACTTTTCACAGTAGGCTATAGATCTGATGTTGTCGCGCCTGCTGTAGAGCTGTGAGACGTCGTCATGTCTGAGGGGGACATTTCAGACTTTAATAATCGTGACGTTTTGATTAAACATGTTGTCAAATCGGAAGGAGCATGTATAGAAACACTAGTTTAAATATAACATAAGAAATATCCACAAATTAAAAAAGTAAATCTCGGTAAATTGAATGAAATCGAGAAACATACAGTCAGCTTTATATATACAGCTCAATATCACAAATCATAAATTTGTCTCAAGGGGATTTAAAATCTGGGCAGTACACATGTGCAACACCCTCTATCCTTAGACCCTCGATTAGGTTGTTACAGATGAGTAACAAGTAAAAGAAAATGTTTCTATACTTTAAAAATATGATTCTTTATCATGGTTTTAATTATATTTCTCTTTGAGACATGACCATAGTCCAGTGCTTCTTCTGTACTGGTAACTTCAGGGATTTTGACATCCGGAAAAAGGTGGAAGTTTGAGACATTTTGAGTGAATCTGAAGCAGAAATCGTCTGGCAGTTACTGTAATATGAAAGTGTTTTTTTGGGGTCTCTGTTTTATGTGATCCACACTATTTTTAGTCAATTAAACGTTTCTAGCAGAACTCCACAATAGATTTATTTGTTCCAAAATGCAACAAGTCTTTGTCAAATGTGACACTGCTCAGTGAATTCATCATCCCACCATTTATGTCACTATTGTCCTATGTTGTCATGCAGTTATATTGTCATAACATGTCCTTTACATTTCCTCAAGTGGGCCAACACCACATATGCACATGCAGTGTGTTATGTATGGATAGATAATAGTCTGGTGTATGGATAGATAATAGTTTAGTGTATGGATAGATAAAAGTCCAGAGCAGGTCTGAGTCATGCAGCAGAATTTGCTTTAACAGTTATGTTAAAAATCTGATGAAATAACTGAAAGGCACCTGACTCACAGCGATAGACAGCCTGCTTCCTGTGTGAATTGTACTACAGCAATAAATCCCATTCATTTAAGACTACAAACAGAATGTTAGGAACAAAATCTCAGTAGTATTTTTAAATTTCGTGACGTTAAGGGAAACTTTACTGTATTCTTGTAAAAGGAAGTTACTGTCAGTACAGTGATTAACAGGACAGAAACATAATCACAAGGAGAAGAATTATAATTGGACAGAGGAACTTGCTCATTCAACTGTACAGCTCATCGGCATTTATGCAGGAATAAAATAAAAAGGAAAGTTTCCACTAATTAATTGACACAAACTCTATAAACGTGTCTACAGTGGTAGTGAATTTATGTTCATCAGTCATTCTGCCTACTGTTGGCTCAGCAGGGTTTGATATTTTACTGTGCTATGATTTCACCCCTCCAGGTTGACATCTGCCCTTTGGGATGGAGGGCACAGGCAGCGGCTGGGCAGCTGAGCTCACCCCCCCGTGTGTGATGCATGAGGTGAATGGCAGCGACACCGGTCAGGTCTTCGAGGTAGCGCTGCAGAACGGCTCCTCCAAGCGCAGCCCCCAGTTTGTGGGTGTAGAGCTGCTGCAGTCCTTCAAGGTGCTCATCATTCCCTGCTACACTCTGGTGGCTCTGGTGGGCGTCTTTGGAAACTACCTGCTCCTCTATGTCATTTGCCGCACCCGCAAGATGCACAACGTCACCAACTTTTTTATTGGAAACCTGGCCTTCTCTGACATGCTGATGTGTGCTACGTGTGTCCCCTTCACCCTGGCCTACGCATTCAACCCACACGGCTGGGTCTTTGGCCGCTTCATGTGTTACCTGGTGTACCTCATCCAGCCTGTGACGGTGTATGTGTCAGTCTTCACTCTCACTGCCATTGGCGTGGACAGGTAAGTCAAATAATGAGCTGCTGCTATGAGACCTGTGGACAGAATCTTATTTAGATGCATCCTGCCTTTCACTGACATATCCTACAGTATAATGCGTCATGAGACGAGCAAAAGCAACAGAGTGGAAGGTTTTCAGCTGGAGGCATTTAATCAAACCTACTTAGTCACTCTGTTATAAACAACACATAAATGAAGAAATAACACGGTGCATATAATTCCTCACAATGAGTGTCACAATCTCTTGAAGAAAATTGCACAAAATTGCAGTGGCAGATGCCAGATGTGAGTAGATTTTTATGCCAGCTCTTGTAATACGTAAGCTCACACACTCTGAGTTTCTACAGTGAACAGATGAATACAGGCATATATTCCAATAATTAGAGCTACTTTTATTCTTAAATCATCCTTGAATGATCTAATACAAGTCCTGAACTGTACTGGTAAACAAGGATAATACATCTTTTCTCTCTGCACTCGATAGCCTGGTATATTCATGATACCAGTGAATAATACCTACACTGCAGATCTTCTACAGCTCTAAACAGATATGGTGCACTAACCCTATAATTTAAGTTTCTCCAAATGTGCACATTGGATGAAGGACAAAACGGATGGAAGATGATTTATCCGACTGAAATACTTTTACCTATTGCTCAGGACATGATGTGTGCCAGAAGCTCCTGCTTTGTCTGTGGACCTTGGATACAGTGGCAGAGCTGAACTGAATTAGATTTTTGTTAAAACATTATTTTTCTTTTGTTGGAAACTGTCACTTTGGCATTGACTGTGTTCTGAGGTTATTTTTGAGGCTGTATTACCTGTGGAGATTAACAGCTCTACTGTCAGTTGTGTGCTGATTGCTTTTGGCAAGCGATGACTTTTAAATACTAAATTCTTCTGCAATTAACTTTTGTCATGTTTCCATCTTTTCCCCCCGACAGTTTAGACAGATAGATCTAATCTAATCTAACTAACTGAGGCTATCCTCTTCTCGGCTTCTTTATAGATACTATGCCACAGTTCATCCTCTGAAAAAGCGCATCTCAGTCTTGGCGTGCACCTACCTTCTGTCTGGGATCTGGCTGCTGTCCTGCACCCTGGTGGCTCCAGCTGTGGCTCACACCTACCATGTGGAGTTTAAGAATGAGGGCTTCACCATCTGCGAGGAGTTCTGGATGGGCCAGGAGAAGGAGCGGCTGGCTTACGCGTACAGCACTCTCTTCATCACCTATGTCCTGCCTCTGTCGGCACTCTGCATCTCGTACCTGTGCATCTCTGTCAAACTGCGGAACTGTGTCGTACCTGGCCACCACACCCAGAGCCAGGCGGAGGCTCAGCGCATGCGCAAACGCAAGACTTTCCGGCTGGTGAGCCTGGTGGTGGCGGCCTTTGGCGTCTGCTGGATGCCCATCAGTGTGTTCAACGTGCTGCGTGACATTGACATTGACCTGATTGATAAGCGATACTTTCTGCTCATTCAGCTGTTCTGTCACCTGTGTGCAATGAGCTCATCCTGCTGTAACCCTTTCCTCTACGCCTGGCTGCACGACCGCTTCCGCGCCGAGCTCCGCAAAATGTTCACATGCCGCCGTCGCATCGGCATCTCGGCCAACAACTGCGCCACAGCCAGCGTGGTTTTGTGAAGCTCCTGTGTTTCAGGCTACCGTTGGTTAGTCCTTGCTTCTTCAGACAGTACACTCATCTCATTCTGGTAACATTCCGGTGTCGCAGAATTAGATAGATGTAGTATCAGTAGAATTCCCAAGTCTGTATGGTGATCCAGCTTTCACTCATTATGCGCGCCATTATTCAGTAGCCCAGTGTCAAAAATGTTGCCCTGTTGTTTACCAATACACTTAAAAGAGTACTCCACCAATTTAGCATTGCACTCCTATAACGTTGTCGGATAAAAAAAAGAAGAAAGTCAAAATCGATGCAGCAGAACCAGAGATATTGTCTTTGTTAATTCCATGCATTTTTTCCTTGTCAAAGTGGCCGCCAACATTACCCACAATGCAACAAGTGACATAAGGTGAGGCAATTAATCTGATTTCATGCCGTCACAAAAGGCTTTATGCAACTTTCTTCACATATGCAGTAGTACTCTGCAAGACCTGTAAACAGACTTTGATGTGTAAAATCGGCGGAGTTCTCCTTTAAGCCTGAACACAATCAGCTGACTGTCGACAGTGCATTTGTACAGATGCAATCACATTGTAGCCTGCCTTTTGTAAATTACAAGATTTAACTTATCTATTTTTGAAATGTCTCTTTCACATGAGGACAGTTTATTGGAAAATCTTGTTGTATGATCTATTTTTGGTGATTGGACCATTAAAAAAAACAATCTTCTTTTTGCCAGATTAAAAAACTGACGAGGATAAGGCTAGAAAAATTCTATATTTGCGTTATTGTCAAGAGAACTCATGGAAAGACCTAAACCAAGAGTGTGTCCCTCGATACTTTCTGACTTCCCTCACCTTCCCTTCTGTGGCTCTCAGCATCAAGCCAGTTCATTCCTAATGAAGGCATAAAACTTTAAAAACGGGTCACAAATATATACTTTCATTTAATTTAGATAATTTGCTAAAACGGCTGGGCAGTGTAGTTTTTGGCAAACGTTACTCAAGCAGGAGTAAATTGAGAATTTGTTGGGGACTATTTTCAGCCACATATTTGGTTCGTTGTTGTTGTAAAATAATGTTTTTTTTCTTGAGAAATTTCACGATACACAAAGTTACTTAAACAGCTCCATTTACATTTTTTGACAGGCTGTTGTTTTAATCACCATGAAAAAAGGAAAGAAGAATTTGCAAACCTACCACTAATACAATTATTAAAAAATAACAATGTTCAACTGCACCGTCTCTTGGCCTGAAATGCAGCTGTTGTGTACAATAAAACATGCTGTGTGTTTCCATGGCAACATGTGTTTCTTATTCTTGTTAATTTTTAAACATAAAATAAAACAGCTGGAAGTGCAAAAAAAACACAACATCAGGACAACAACTGGAGCACTTATAAAATGATAACAATTATGTAGATTAATATTTAATTTATGCACGTAGGTTATATTTCCTTAAAAATGTACATCAAATAATTGTAAGTAACTGCAGATACAAACAACCTGGTGAAATAATTAGTGTCTTTATTTCAAATAAAATCATAGTTCGCTCAGCATCACTTCTTTCAGAGAACTCTAGTATTATTTTCAAGTCAGACAAACACTCAAAACATCAGGCTGCACATTCTCTGAGCCTTGGTAGCCAACAACTGTCCTTCCAGCAAATCAGACAGAAAAGTCATGAAAAAGGTTTTGAAGGCACAGGTCTGTACATTCTGAAGATTAATATTTCTATCACTTCTGTCAAGACATAAAATATAAAGGCATAGATGCAGGGTTCATTCATTAGTGTAGTTCAAATACAGAGACAAGGCTGGTTGGTTATTACTGATACTGACTCTTTTCCTCTGATGATTAGTTTTGGATTCTCTCTTGGTTTTCATTACACAACATAAACATCACAGTGATCAGAATCTCACATTATTATTAGAAAAGTTTGATTCTGTACTATTACTTGCATAATATTTCAACCTATGTGCACAGGCTACATAACAACCACATGAAAGAAAAAACGGCTATAACTACTGTGTAATTCAAACATATATTCATATATACAGTACACCAGTTGCTTTTATTTATTGCTGCTCTTTGAAGTAACAATAGGCACAATATCTTTTTTTAAGGCCTGGAAGACCAGCTTTCATTCAACTGTGGTGAGTAAAACTGGAGGAATGTTGTTAATTGTCTGGTTAAAAAAAAAAAATACAGCCAAAAGGATCAACCAAGGAAATTAAAAAAAGACTTCAGTGGTGGAAGGAAAAGTCAATGTGCACTTGTTATATAAACAATCTTAATCTTGACTCAGCTTGTGAGGTCATAATTCATAGTTATGACGTGTGAATTCATCAATTTATTGCAAATATATAGAGAAATATTACGTTCTTACCTCATCACGGTGGTGCATAAATTTGGAATGGTTGTATAAGGTTATGTGTATGATCAGTCATCGCACAACAGTTACACAAAACCAAGAGTAAAAAAGGCCAGATAATAGTTTAAAAAAACCAATAGTTTTTCTCTGCATTATAAGTATATTAAATAAAGCTCAACCCAAGTTTCATCAAGTATGGTATATAAATCAAGATGCTGAATATATTGTCATGTAACAAGTTGTTTTTAAAGCAAATTCTAGTACCTTAGTGTCAAAATAAATACATTCATTTGCTTATATAAAGATGTTTTACTTGCTTGTTATTAAGTTATCACCATATGTTACTACTACTAGAGATATTCTTGCAGCATTCTCAAACAAATTTGACTCTGAAACTAAAAAAAAGTGCATATGCTCAAAGACCTTCACAGAGGTCGTGTCTCTCAGTACAGAGAGGCATCAGTACAAACACACACAACAAACACATAAATGGGTCCTTAAGTGGGACTCTCTTTCTCCAGCAGCCATTTACCTTACACTGGCTTGGCAGAGTTAAGAGATTGCAGGATAGTGGGTTTCTCCTCTATGACGCGGACCAGCAGGTTGTCTATGTACTCTTCGAGCTCAACGATCTTAGCGTCCTTCCTGGACAGGTCCGTTTGCTGCTTCACCACCATTGTGATCAACTCTTCCTGTGTCAGCTGAGTGTAAGGTCCACTTTGCACCGGATCTGCCACCTGAGGAGGAGTGAGGAGAAGCGAGTACAGTATATGCATTCTAACTAAAACATAGTGATTGATTTAATTAAGTACACATTTAACTGGGCTCTTTGGCTTGTCCCTTGAGACAATACACTGTAGAAGGCTTTTTTAGAGATGCAGGGTTAAATCTGTTACCCTATTTGCACTGTAAAAACATATTTAACAACAATTTTTTTCAAAAGCTTTCACCTACATTTTGTGGCCTTCCTCAGCAGGGTGAGTTTTGCTTGTTTTTTGACAACTGAGCAAAACTTTATCTGCTGAGTGGGAAAACTAGGTAAGTGGACCTTTTGATAAGATTTTTTTGTCAAACTGCTATTTCCAAGGTCAAAAATGAACCGTCAAACTCAATATTTAACAATATATTCAGAGTCGACTGCCATGAGATTTCATTTTGAAGAATTTAATTTCAACCCCAGGAAGTTAATATTTCAAACCCAGAAAAAATTCTGAGGTTTAACTCAAAAAAAGGTTGACTTGTAAATATGCATAATGTAGATTATGTTAAAGGGCGAAAAGAGGATTTATGTAATGCGTCCGAGAAATCCTCCTGCAGGAAAATCCAATTAACTTGCTGTGAGGGGATATGTCAACAAATCTGGTGGTTTTTAGTCCCAGTGTGTCATTTATGTCGTACCTGAATTTTCCCTGCCGTGCTGTCACGGACCTTTATCTCTTTCACAGCAGGGGTGCTGATGGGATGCTGGCTCTCAACTGAGCTCATGGGCTTCACAGGATGAGGCCTGTAAAGAAAGTGCCTGCATTATTATGAAGACCTCAAAAAGATTACCGCAAGTAAGCACAACAATATGCACAGAAACTTCTCAAAATTTTTTGAATGTGTGTGTGTGTGTGTG
>LKNJ01000967.1:47643-67077 GCA_002120245.1 Maccullochella peelii
ATATATATATATATATATCAGAATGTAGCAAATTGCAGTCATTTTGTGCTATGCTTAACAGTTTACAATAGTATGTAACATGTGCAAAATGGGCTGTAAATACACTGGCTTTTAGTGGTGGTTGAGTTTGAATGAGATCTTTTGAAAAGATTTTGAAAGATGTGGTCACTGAATGCATTTTGTGTAAAAGCAATTAAAGGTCATTCACAGTTTAGTCCACATTTACTTCTGTTGTGCTGACTGTGTGAAAAGTTTTGAACAAGTGAACTCAGTTTTGAGAAATGCCTGTTTCCAACAGTAAACAACTGTAAAGTAAAGGTCACTGTGTTATTTCCTCTTTCATCATTTTGCATAATAATAACCTTGTAAGAAATAAACTGGAGTGTAGTGAATATATCTGTCCCTGAATTTAAACACAAAACATGGTGTGGCATCAACAAGAGTCAGCAGTTCATATGGACTTTATTCATTTTAGTGTCATGTACTCTAGCAGACTTCCAGACAGGCTCTTTGGAGGATAACAGTCAGGAAACAAGCATGGGAGTGAACTAACATTCCTCAAACACTTTCAAACATGCAGGGAGGTGCTGCTGTATAGTACGTGTTGTAATGAAAGTTACACGGAGCCTGATTCAAACAAACAATCTTCATTTCCCACCCTAAACCCGAGCATGCCAAGTCAAACAATCGCTAACTAAGCACAAGGACAGAGAGATCACGCTTGCTGGTTGTTCTCGTCTTGTCTCTGTCGATTACAGCAGAGAATGCACTTCAGTTGACTGTACAGAGACAATGCATTGCTATGGTTATTAACAGACTAACATGTTCTGTTCTGTTTGAATAGAAATACAGAGCCGTGCCCAATGCACGCTCTAACCGGTCCTGCTGGACAGGTTCCCTCTGTTAACTGTGAAGGGCACTTCTCTTGTCAGGTCTTCTCATGTCTAATCATTAACAGGAGAGACTGTATTTATCCTATTAACGGACACCAGAATGGATTCAGCCAATAAAATAAAAGGGTGTCAGTTCTCTAAAATATGGATAGAATCATCCAAAATATTGGTTTAACACACATGACACCAATTGCATTTCAAAGATTTTCAAGGATCACCAGGTAATAACATCTAATTTAAAAAAAAAAAAATCATCTTAAAGCCACTGCAGGGAAGTTGATAAGATCATATTTTCTGAAGGCGATTCTCATGTTGGGTAAATACTGGAAGATAGTTTTAGTTCCACTGCTCTGCTCTTTGTTTACAAAATAACTATCGTGGCTCATGTGTCAGAACAAATGAACATGGCTCTGCAACAATTGGAACTAGTCCAATATTGAAGCTCGATATCTAGAACTAAAACAAGAAGTTGACTGACAGAAAATTAATGGCTGACTGTTTTGAAAATTGATTAATAATTTAACAGTTTGTTTTTCAAGCATTTCACTTGTATGAGGTTCTAAATTGTGAGAATTTGCTGCTTTTTGTCATCATATGTGATTGTAAACTGAATATCTTTGGGTCCTGGCCAAAACAAGTAATTTGAAGATGTGAAGAATCGTAATTTTGCCTGATTTTCTGAAATTATAGAGTAATCTAGGAAATAAGCGGTAGATCAAGAATGAAAATAATTGTTAGTTGCAGCCATAAAAATAATCTACAATTGGTAACACTTTATCAAAAAGTCTTAAGGAAATCCTTTTTGTACAAAATGCACTCAAATCAAATCTTTAAATCCCTTCACACCAAATAACCACCTGAATGTAATATAAAACTAAATCTTTAATTTTAATAGTTAGTTATTGATCTTAATGTCTGATGATTTGTGACAGTAAATGACTCCAATTCTCATACAAACTCAAATATATTGCCCTATAACCTCATTTCATCTTGAATACACGTATTAGAGGTAACAGCAGAGCTCCCTTTCAGCAGAATAACAAAGTCCTCAATGTCACACCCTGTATCAGCACCACAGGCAAGCAGGATAGTAATTGAACACCACACGCTTCAAGGCGAAAACAGCAATATCCAACACCAAGCCGGCATATTTGATCTTAAAGAAGACAGCAGGAGGAAGCCAAGCAAGGAAAGAGAAGGAGCTCCGACTTGGCAAGGAAAGTGCAACGAAGGAACTTTGGCACTGAACTGTAAAAACTTACTGAGCAAACACAAGATAAGGTTTCAGATATGATGGTACAATAATCAAGCGAATGAGGTCATACTGGCGCTGTATCACAGCACACCCTTGGTTGAGTGATTACTGAGAACTCAAAACCACCACATTACTCCGTCTTTACCAAAGGTCATTTCAAAATTAAAGGCCACATTTGGAAAGGTTCACCAGTGTGGTAAACTGTTGACAGTCTATATTAAACCATCTTTATTTTTAAAATTTCCTTTACATAAGAGGGTGTGTGTACCTCAATTCAGCACTAATGCAATGTTTTATTTTGATTCCTGTTACACCCATGTTACACCCATGCTACGTCAAACCACTGATGTCACCCTGACTCATGTAACATATCTGGGTGTGAGCACATGTATTGTAGCCTATGCTAGTAAATAACCCTGAAGAATGTGCAGAATTAACAGCAGCAATGTGAGAAAATGATTTCCAGTCAGGCCATCACAAAGCTGGCAGTAACAGAGTTGGCTTCATACCAATTTATGAAGTAAAAGTGTCAGCCAAACGTTTTTCCACCATCTCCATAATTTCTGCTTTTCCTCTCAGACAATGATAAGAGGAGGGAGGGTCCATCGCAATGTTAACATTTTAAGGTTAACAGTTTTCTTTTTCCCCCGCATTTTGCGACCTGTTTAAAGTGCCCTGTATTTGAAGTATACACAAAAAGGGTGTCCTGAAAAGAAAGCACAATTCATTTGTGCTTATACATGTCTCTGAAACTAGACTTGACCTGATTGGATAGACAAAACTCCTAATGGCCAATATAATGTAGAGTAAACTCAAGGGTTGATGGATCATTTACTGTTGGGTTTCACTGTTCATGTATACGTGCAAATCAAGGAATGCTCTTAAACGATTGATTAATTCTCAATGATTTTTATCAGAGACTGTCTAACTACAAAATCTAAAAGAGATTGATTTTTTTTGTTTAAAGGACAGCTAAAATATTCCAAATTTAAATGTTTTTTTATTGATGCCAAGTTCAAACATGGCTTGGCTGTCTTGGGTAATAAATATATAATAATAGAGACAAAACTGAACCACTGCTTGTGGTAAAGAAATTATAAAATGTTTCATACTTTGGTGTAACTCTAAACTACTATGAGTGAGTTTCAAACGCGTTAGGCCCACATGATAGTGGTCACTTACTCTGTCTTTTTGCGGGAGTTGTTGTCATGAAGATCCAGTAAGTTTATAACAGCTTGACCCAAGAACTTGTCGAGCCCCACTTGAGCACGGTGCATTACTATGATGTACAGTGTGCAGCGTTCAGCGTTGCCCGGGTGGAAGAGTGGCAGGTCAAACGAAGCCTCTTCTTTCCACACTGGAGCGACACATTTCTCAGCCACAGAGGTGGAAAACTTGTCTTTGGCCAGCTGGATGATGGCATAGGCGTCGTTGGTGCCATTCTTGCCCTTTACACGCAGGCTCCGAGCCTGATGCACCGTTACCTGGACATTCGTAGGGAACCACTGCTGACTCTGGTCGGCCAGAGACATCGCGAAAGTCCGTTAAGCTTTACCAAAAGTTAATCCGAATTATCTGATAAAATAGCTTACTACGTCGGGCTGTTAGTTAACCTTTTCCTGGACTCTGTTTTTCACCGTCGGCGTCCTCTGCGGTTGGGGGTTTAGGTTACCTAGCTTGACTTCAGTTCAGGAAGCTCAGGCTGATGTCGCAATACTTCTCCCTTCTCTTCGTAACGCTATATCTACGCCTCTAATAGGACTTGAATTGAGTTAAAACTCTGTTAACCAACTTAACGCTAGTACTAGCCTGTGTAACCCAACCAGGACATCACTGCGGGGTGCGACTAATTCCTTTAAGAGGCTTTCATAAAAACAGTTCCCTTGCTTTGCCTCTCCTCCGTAAACAGTTCACTTCCCTGATGTTATGAGTTCCCACCCATACTCTACATAGTGCTGTCTGATTGGCTAATATTTCTGTCAGTTTATTTCAAGTCCGTCAGTGATTGGACAGTTGAGGAGGAGGGCGTTGAGACGTCGTGGACCGTTAAGTAGCATTCCCAGCCACTGATCAGGGAACAGTTTACTCTCGGAAAAGTCATAGATAATTAACACTGAACGGAGTCCAGTGGAGCTAATTTAGCACTTAAAGCAGAGAAGATGTCCAGACAAGTTCTTTTTCTCACTTTATTTTGGGTCTAAAATTGTAAGGCATAGTCTGAGCTTTCTTGAAACATAGAGAGAGATTTAAGTATCTCATAGACTGTCACTGCAGGAAATTAAATTATAAAAGGCAAATAAGGTACAGATGTGCAAATCTAAAAATCTCCCTTTTTCTTATTAAGTGGAATGTTTTGGCACACCAAAACTGATAAGTAGGGTTGTTTGTTTGAGGAAGCTCAAGGAACAGTATGTTCAGATCATGAGTGATAAAATTATAAAATGTGAGTCCGAAAGTCATCCAGAACAAGTCAGGATGAAATCACACATCTTTTATCTCTCACTGCCATATTAGTATCTAGAACTTGTTCTGTCCACCACGCATTCATCGAGATGTTTAAGTGCAAATTGATTTCAGGCAATATCCCTTTAAAAGCTGATCATTACTGGGGCTTGAAGTTAAGAACCAAATGTTTCACCACATTTTCATGGGTTTTTGCAGGCTTGTGTAATATGGGAAATAGAGTAGACGTCACAGACTGAATGTTTCAGTAAGTGAAGAAGGCAGGGATATTTAGCAAAATTTAACATTCAGTTATTAGAAATGTGAATTTATGAAAAAGTGATTGAAACTTGGTCCATTATTCAGCAATATAGCAGTCATTTTTGCACACATTAGAAAAAATCCATTGGAAATTAATTTGAATGATTTTTCAAAAAATGTATTGTAATGTTAAAATAAACATTTGGTTTGTCTTGCATACACACAGAATATACATTATTATTATTATTATTATTATTAACAGACTGTCTATATTAAGACCCCTAACAGTAGCAACATACAGTATGTGAGTCTTTGCATTTCATGAAGACTTCCTCCCAAAGAACAACGGGAAAAAGCAGTGACAATGAGCTGCATAGTATTTCCTGTCTATGTAATTTCCTGAATTGCAAGTGTATCATATTGTCTAAAAACAGAAGTATGGCTTAGGCCTTTGTAAGTCTACTCAAATGTGATGGCAACATTCTGATTCAGTTTATTCAAAAAGATCTGCATACAGTAATGTTTTTTGGTTGGGCCACTGATAAGTGAAAAGTATTTTGTCCTTTGAGAAATTTTTAGTACTCTAAACACTTCTAAAATTATAGTGAGAAAGTATAGTCAGAACGGGCTGGATGAGTCTATCATTGCAAAACCTGTGAGATTTTGCTGATTTGCAAGGCAAACGCTTTTCTAATCCCTAACAATGACTGAACAGTTTCTCAGCCATCCAGGAGGGGGCAGGCATTCAGTCTTCTGCTGGAAGTGAGAATTGAACCAAGTGACATGAGAGGAAGCCAATCATTTTTTCCCCCTGATTTTTATTCTTTCTGGATTTATTAGATAAGGGAGCTCTGTCAGTGCTGTTGGGAGTGCATAGAAATAAAAATGAAACATTTTCATCAAATATTGGAGTTTTCATCATATATTCAAAAGTTTCGCATAGCTTTTTTAATTCAGTCAGAGATTCTGTACAGCCACACTCATGCAATTTACTCTCCTACTGTATGTGCATACACACACGCACACACACGCACACACACACGCACACACACACACACACACAGAACATACAAAAGCATACATGAGCACACTCAAACAATTACTTGAAGCAAACATAAGGTGAAAGGTTTTCCACAGATTAAATGCATATAGCTGTACTTTGGAAATGGACCATCTTGCATTCCATTTCATGCTATAGTTGATATGCATAGAAAAATCACAACTAAAACAGTAAAGCTTTCTTCAGACATCCAAAATCAACATCATATGCCAATTTCGGAGATATCTTGAACATTTTTTTGTGAAATGAATAAAAGAAATGAGTATCTTATGTTTGAAAATGACAATAAAAAAACCTGCCTTATTATTTTTTTTTACCATTTCACAGCAAACTCTTACAACGCTACGGAGGCAAAAGTACCAGTTTAGGGTCCTGGATGCCTTCATGATTTTATATCTTAAATTATATAATTATTATAATCAAGAGACCATTGAAACATAACCCAATCATTTAAGAGTCCATTAAGGTCATGCATAGAAGTTCACATATAAGTATAGGTTACACTGTGGTTTCACTTTTCCACAACCCACTCTTCATTCCAACGGAGCTCTGGGATTGGTCAGTGCCACTCATGTCCTGCTCCAGCTCGAGCACTGAGATTTTGAGGGTGCCATTTGGGGCAGCGGCCCCTGGCACAGTGGTGGTGACACTGTTCAAAGGGTAGGAGCAGCGCTTAGTTTCTCGGTCTGCAGCAGCAGCCAGTTTTAAATTGTCTCTGCTGGCGCATCGTCTCTGAGCACCGTGCATGGCCACTCTGCTGGCCATAGAAGGCAGCAGGGGGAAGGGTTTGCGGCTCCCGCTGCTACCCCCATCACTTCCCTCTGAGGGGCTGGTTGCCACTGACTCTCCAACGCGCTTCCCATTGGTAAGCGAGCTGGCCTGGTTCTCTGAAAGGCTGTGGTGGATGCTGCCATTCTCACTCGTGGCCTGTTTGTAAACCGCATGTGAAGAACTGAGGTGCTCTAAACCAGTGGGTCCTAAAGCTCCCAGGCTGCCCCCACCTGCAGCAGTCCTTAGAGCTTTGAGACGATAGTGACCTCTGCCCTCACCCCGATGGTGATACTGGCTGCTTCCTTGTTTAGTTCTGCTGCTCACTTTCCTTCTCTGAGGATGCACTGGGGCTGCAGAGTTAATGGTGGGCAGAATATTGTTTGTTGGCTTGGTGATGTTGTCGGTACTGGTGCTAGTGTGGTTGCTCGCCGGGGCACGTGAAGTGTTGTTTGGATTGTCTTGTGCTACCTGCAACAGGTTAGTGAGCTTGCAGGGTCCGGGGCCCACACTGCTGATTCCACTTGGCGTGGATGATGACCGAGCTGATGAGGAGTTATGAGAGTCACCAGGTGGATGGCAGTTGACGAAAAGTTGTGATCCCTGCTCAGAGGTCTGCACGCCACTCCCTGTTGTGCAGGTGTGTGTGTAAGTAGACATGGGATGGGCGCGGCGATAGCCTGGGCAACATGCCAGCCATGAGGCCTGTACGTCCAGACGTCTGAAGCAGTGGTGCACCACCAGAAACACCCCCAAAACTGTGGCAGTCATCCCATAGAGACAGCTAAACAACAAGCTAGTGTGCCCTGTCAGCCACATTGCCATAGCTCCACAACACCACAGAACCACAAACAGGAAGTGGGTTGCCACCAGCACCAAGAATTGTGTCTTAAGCGAATACTGGTCCTCTGGTGCCACAACAGGGTTTATAGGTCCCACCGCTGAGTCTGTGGAGAGGAGGCTGGTGCTTCCTGCCAGTGCAGGCTGGCTCTCAGTCACGAGAGAGGACAGGGTGGTTCCTGTGCATTCTTTGGCTACACGGTGCCTCAGGCGAAACACAGTACACAGGAAATAGATCCAGGTCACCAACAGCACTAGGCCAGCAGGGACAAAGAAAGAGCCCAGACTGGGGCGCCACACCAGCCAGCAGCTGCAAGAGGCAGAAAAGAAGTCAGGAGGGTCAGTGCAAAACAAGGACATGTCTGTGTATTGAACATATCACACAGAATTATTCATTTCAGCACCAAATAAAACAACACAAAGTCAAGGGCCAAACTGCTAAAAAGGATAAAAAGAGAAGTACTTACTAAGGGCTGTTGTCTCCGTAGTTGTTGACATTGACCGCTGCAGTGATCCCACAAATGATAAGAGGAACTCCACCAGCTATCAAATAGAACCTTGAATAACAGAAAAAAACATATCAAACACAAGTTCCCAGCTGCAGTTTTAGAAATAAAAAGCAGATATTTTTTGTGCCACAGGATGCTGTATGACCTTTGGCTGCTAAAGTGTGCATGTCGGTGTTATTTTCCTTTTCGTGTTTTTATGTCTCTCTGGCTGTCTATAATTTTGAACAGAGCTGTGTGATCCTTCACTCTCTTAGTGGGCAGAGTGTTGCAAGGGTCAGTATAAGGCTCCAGAAGTCTGTGATTTATTGCATCCTGATCCCATGTGGCCGAGTGGGCAACAAAAGGGGTGGCGGGAGGGCCACTGAGGTCAGCTGCACAGTGTATGATCACAGCTTCAGGATCACAGGGGCTCGGGAGAGGAGAAATAGATGGGAATATCTGAAAAGACAGTGCACCCCTTGAATCACTCTGCTCAGATTTATGACGACCCCTCTCTGCTTCTGTTATGGTGGTTTCATACATTCCTCCCCTCCCCCACTCTGAGGTCATATTGGCTTATAGCTTTTGTGTGCCTTACAGCAATACTCTGTTATGTCCCTCCAAGGTTTCCTTAAAAACAGAGGAACTTTGGTTGTTGGGCACAATGACCCACTTTGATGGTGCACAGTCTGGGTGGGCATGACCAAAGAACTCCTGCATCTGTCTAAAACATGAACCGTATTGACAGCAAACAAGAATCTCATGGTGCAGGAAGTGGGTGAAGGTGAGTTGTGGCTTGCTCACTGACCTGAGCATAGGTCGCTGAGTAGGTGGAGCAGGAGACTCTTCCTCCGGCTGCCGCGGCATTCTCCACACAGCCTCTTTGTAGATGACCCTGGCGCTGACTCCAATCCACAGCAGGGTCGACAGGGAGGAGTAGTGCAGGGCAATGCCCACCTGTCACATGTTACAGTCAGATAAGACAACAAGCTTACATGCCACTAATCAAAATGGGGAGACTGTGTAAATTCACAACTTACCGCTTGACAAACCACTGGGTAGCTGGTCAAGCTTATGCCTCCTGCATAGATGGCTGTTGTCATGGCAATGTGGAAGCAGGTATTCAGTAATGTGTGCCAGCTTTTTCTTGATATGTGAATAGAACTGTAGGGGCACAGAGTAAAATAATGAGGACATGAAGCAAATAACAACTAACAGCGAGAAGTCTGTTTATGCACATACACTACAGTACCTGTGATGTAGTATGTGTGTGATGATGATGGTGAAGAGGCAAAGCAGGAGCACTGCAGTGCAGGCATAGACCACAGGGTGGAGCACCCTTATAGAGATGGGTGTGGAGTTTGGGAAGTCAGGCACCTCCTGGTAAAAAAAATCACACACAAGTCAAATGACAGTCTCATTCAATCCTGGATGAATGATAAATTAAATACTCAAGGCCTACCTGCAGCACAGCATAGTTGCTAAGCAGAGAGCAGCGCATCGTGGAGGTGCTGCTGTCACTGTGGACAAGCTGACAGCCCTCCTGGCTCCAGCTTCCCTGTTTCTCCAGGGCCTTCAGGCTCCATTGGGCTGCCACAGCATCACTGCCAGGGGAAAAGTGACGCAGCGACACCCAGACCGGCTCCGAGTGGTTCCACATGCTGCAGCCGTCTGTCACAGAAAGGGGAGAAATTACCAATGCAAAACTGTACTGATGACTGAAATGTTTATTGTGCACTGAACTGAAAAATCGGTCATGGATACTTTTATTTTGTTAGATAAGTCAGTTTGTGATGCCCATTCTACGTTCCCTCAGCCTGTCTCATGTTCTTTTATATTGCTCGATGATTTTCTACAATTCCCAGAACATCCCCCAGAGACTGGGGCTCACTGTGCTCTTTATATGTAGGTGGAAATATAGCAAGATTTTCAAGATCAAGAGAAAGCGAGTGGACAAAAAACAGTGCAGTGGGTTGTCAGGCCTAGCAGCTCAGATAATGTCAATTCAATCAGTTTTTTACAATGTGGGTTTTATGTTGTACAGCACCAATGACAAATGTGCAAAAATACAACCAAAGCTACTGTTGGTAGAGAAAGTGGCTCCCTGCTTCTTCTACAATAGATTTCTCCATAGATTAAAATAGTTGAAAATCCATAGAAAACAATGGGTGTTTGTTTAATCCCAAGACCTTATTGTTGATGTTATAGATAGCTCATTTTTTGTTTAGGAATTACGCTAGTGCTACAGTATCGCACCAAAAATATTTTAATGTGTCATATCTTATTTGGCTATCTACAAGAACAAGAATGAGAAAAGGCCCAGAAATGTTAAGTGTCTGTCTAACAGTATTTCATGATGCACTTTCCCTTTAAATGTGAGAAACAAAGGTGGTTTCACTAAGTAGGCTAAGAAGGTTCCTCACCCAGGCCAACAAAGATGACAGGAGTGTTGACGCTACGTCGGCGAGAGTGTTCCCCAGTGTTGCTGGAGTTCCCGGACACAGGGAAAAAGCTGCCGGTTCTGAAGGCTACAAACTGCAGCTTACAGTCTGCAGGAGCATCAGGAGGAAACAGACTAGCTGGGAGAGTCACAGAGGCCAGGGCTACTGAATTCTGGAGAAAAAAACATGTGCAAGACACATGCAAATCTTGTATTTAATGTTGAAATCTACCAGTACACCATGATAACTGTGAATGCAGAAACGATAGGTTACTGAGTGCACAGTATGTAGTAATGGCAGCCAGGGTGCTCATGCTTCACCTTTAGGGGAAAATTGCTGAGTGAGGTGTTATGGAAGCCAGTGCTGCAGCGAAAACGAAGCTGCTGCTCATGAGCGGACTCTGCCACTTCCATTCCCAGGCTGCCTGTTGAGACCTCACGACGCTGATACACAGTGCAGGTTATGCCAGTGAAGTGGGCTGGTCGGATAAAGTGGGCCTCCATCACAATGTTCCTAGACACCTGTATGTAAGAAAAATCAAATATATATATTTTTGCACATCCCATTGTACAAGCTCTACTTGGTCTGTCAAAAAAGAGATTAAAAAAAGAAGAAAACTTAGGTCGATAGTCCCTACCATGGAGAAGTCCTGAGCATGACTGTGTAGCTGAGGCCAGGCCAGTGTCTCTAGAGAGTAGACTATGGAGCTGCAGGCTCTCTTCTCTCTCTGGGCAAGAGCAAGGATCTGGTCGTCCACCTGCATCAGGTTACTGCCCATCTCGACCAAGACCTCTGACAACTGGAGCAAACACACACAGAAATGTTACAGGACAAGGATAGTAACGTCAGGGAAGGGCATTACACGCATACCTGTATACAGCTACTTTAAATATGCAATTAAATCTTTCTCACCTCTCGCAGCTGTCTGACATATTCCATAAACTTCTCCATCATTTGCGCCACATACAACACATCCACAGAGTCAGTGAAGCCTGCAGCCTCCAGGGTGTACGTGCGCACCTGATGTGCCACAGTGACAGCATTGGACGCATTAATGGGCCTCTGTAAAGCAAGAGCAAAAATAGGACATGGTGTGATGAAACTAAATCTACATGGTGTTTACTGAACAGGAAGTGTCTACTGTAGTAGACCTTGCTCTGACAGCACTACTGACCAGAATGAAGGTATGCAGGACACGGGTGATGCCATTGGTGTAGTGACAGTCTGAATAATCACCCTCCTGCCACTTCCCAGAATGGTCACAGTATCGAGAGGCTGTTTTCTGCTCAATACCTCCCTCCACAGACAGGGAAGGGTAACGCAGCTGCAGGCAGTACTGATTTGAGGTGATGCCTGCCGCAGTTCTGGGCCACCTGGGGATTGAAACCACAGAAGAATGAGAACGCTGAATCTTTAAGTACGTACAGTAATAATTATCATTGTAACTGTAATTAACCTGAATTCCCCACGGTTGTTGACAACTTTATCCTCTGGACAGAAGGAGGCACTGTTCTCCATCAACACTATTTCAACACTACGAGAGGTATTGCCCCGCCCAGTAGAAACCACACACTCCCACTCTCCTTTGGTCTCCTCATGTATGTTCAATAGAATGAGCTCACTGGATAAAGAGGGTAGAGACAGCTTATTATAACACCATTATTACCACCACATACTCCAATGTGTGCCTGAACTACTTAAACATTTTTCTTTTAAGTTTATCAATTCACTCACAATTGTCTATTCACAAGAATAAAAGGTTATAAACATTTGAATGTAGATTGCCTGAGTTACTTGACTTTGTGTACCTGGTGATGAAGGTGCAGTCATGCAGTACACTGTTCTCCAGCTGGACATCCATCTCTGGGTCAGAGGTCACCAGCTGACCATTGTGACGCCAGTGTATGGTGGTGATCTTGTCCACCAAGGCAGCAGTGCAATGGAAGGACAGTCGATCGCCTTTGAAGACCAACTGACGCTTAGACGGCAGCAACGACAGGGTGTGCAACTCCAGAGGACCATCTGAGCAACATGGTGGGAAAAGACGCAGATGTTACCGTTACACATCACTCTGAATTATTTGTGCTGCTCTCTCATTACTCAACCTCAGCTAAATGTTTCTACAGAAGCCATTATGAGTCTGCTGTTCTAGAGCAGATAGGATGCAGGCAACAGCAATTCGTAAATGCAACCCACAGGATTACTTGTCAACACAGCTCACTGATACTTTTAGAAATATGTCCCTGCTGGGGTGCATCTCTTTCAACCCTTTTGGTCTACTAATACCTAGAAATACTGGGACGATCTTGAGCACTGATATGAGTGCACTGTCATTGTCATCCACAAGTCAATGTTCTCTGAAAGAAAGCGGTGAACCGCCTCATANAGGGGGACACGTCTGGCACTGCAGGATTTGAGTCCCTGGCGGCGTAGTGTGTTACTGATGGTAGCCTTTGTTACTTTGGTCCCAGCTCTCTGCAGGTCATTCACTAGGTCCCCCCGTGTGGTTCTGGGATTTTTGCTCACCGTTCTCGTGATCATTTTGACCCCACGGGGTGAGATCTTGCGTGGAGCCCCAGATCGAGGGAGATTATCAGTGGTCTTGTATGTCTTCCATTTTCTAATAATTGCTCCCACAGTTGATTTCTTCACACCAAGCTGCTTACCTATTGCAGATTCAGTCTTCCCAGCCTGGTGCAGGTCTACAATTTTGTTTCTGGTGTCCTTTGACAGCTCTTTGGTCTTGGCCATAGTGGAGTTTGGAGTCTGACTGTTTGAGGTTGTGGACAGGTGTCTTTTATACTAATAACGAGTTCAAACAGGTGCCATTAATACAGGTAACGAGTGGAGGACAGAGGAGCCTCTTAAAGAAGAAGTTACAGGTCTGTGAGAGCCAGAAATCTTGCTTGTTTGTAGGTGACCAAATACTTATTTTACCGAGGAATTTACCAATTAATTCATTAAAAATCCTACAATGTGATTTCCTGGATTCTTTCCCCCCATTCTGTCTCTCATAGTTGAAGTGTACCTATGATGAAAATTACAGGCCTCCCTCATCTTTTTAAGTGGGAGAACTTGCACAATTGGTGGCTGACTAAATACTTTTTTGCCCCACTGTATATGCCTCATTCTAACCAGGCTCTCACCACAGCTCAGCTGGCTTTCCCTTAGTTCACGCAGGGGCTTTCCCCTCAGGCTCCTGGGGTAGGCACACAGGGTTTCGTCCCCCAACCGGGGTGAACTGCTGCGAAAAAAGCCTGGGACCCAGTGCAACCCACAGTCACATGACAGGTAGTCTGAGTTGAAGTTCCTGGGGAGAGAAGTGATGGTCATTTATCATGGGAGATAAGAGAGTTTTCACTTTTCACTCTAGGGTTGATGCATATTTGTTAAGTGACACTGAATGTTGAATTGAACTGATACATATTACAGATTTATTGTTTTTTACTCTGAAATTAATTTTGACTTTTGTTGTTTTATGCAAGAACTAGTATTACTGACATAAAAAATGTTATGCTTGTAGACAGACTTATCTTGAGATTTATGGTAGCCTAAGTTCAAATATGTTTTTCATCTAGAAAAATAATGAATAAATGAAAATATACAAATTCAAATAAATACATGTCAAATAAATACTCATTGCTTATTTGAGTTTTTCTACAGGCTTGGTAAAACACAGTTAGCAAACCCTAGGAAAAACAAATATGAACTGAAAATAAATGTTATCTTTGTCTGAATATTTACCGTTTTATTCAGATATGGTATTCTGTGCGAGTGGATTTGTTGGAGTTAGAGTGCCTACAGTGTCTAATACTCACACTAGCTTGAGGGACGGCAGTTCTTGAAAAACTCCTGGATCCATGGTCGATATGATGTTGCCAGAGAGGTTCCTAGCAGTGCACAAGTTAGATATGAACAAGTTAACTCGATAGCTTCCCCCACAACAAAAGTACAATATTGTTCATGGAGTCAATTAATCAGTCTCTTACAGTTTAGTGAGATTGGTCAACCCCTGGAACATGTCTGCAGTCAGGCAGCCAATGCGATTGTTGGATAGGTCGCTAAAAGTGTGAAAAGACAAAGGAGTGTGTTGGTTATTTTTGCATCAAGAGGACTCGTCTCAGTCACACAGTCAGAGATTGTGATATCTTGACTCTGATCTGACATACAGGTAAAACTGTGCAGGACCTCTCATTTATAATAAAATAAATAGTGATAAAAAGATTTTCTTAGTCTCTTGTATTTTCCATTACTAGAAGGCTTGGAAAGTTAAACGTCTAAATAAGCATGCCCACAGTCCCTGCCACTTTCCCTTATCTCTACTCCATGGGACCCCAGTCAAGGTTTATCACCAATGGGGTAAAAGCAGGGCCCCTGTTCTGCCGTCCACCTCTGAGTGTGATGTATAGCCACAGCCAGAGAGGGATCTGCTCTGTTGCACCTCTGACACTACCCAGCAGAGAGCTGTCCAGAGCATGTGTTTATCTCCCCCTGTTTGTTTTGAGAAGCCCCAGGCCTTGCAGGGAAAACACAAGTAGGGGGAGGAGGGAAGGGGAGTCACGCGGTGCAGCACAGACGACCAGCTCCGACCCACGCCGCAACCAGATCTTGGTGTCCAAAAACACAATGAGTGAGCAGCGAGTGGCTGCAAACAGCCAACCTGTCACATCCAATGTCGTGTGAGGAGCCTCTGCGTGACCCTGAGGTTTCCACCGCGGTGGAGCGGGGCACCAGAGATGACATCGCAGGGCCCCCACAAGGATCGGCAGAAACACTTGGTGAAGGAGGCCTTTATTGTTACACTAACACCAGAAGCTCAATATAACGCATGACATCTGCCATGAGCTGCAAAAACAGAATCCGCTTAAGACAGATGTGAGGGGCTAGGTGGGCCTGTCTCTTGTGTGAATTTGGAAAACGATGCTGCTCATATGAAAAACTATCCTGACTCCTTCGTTTGTCTCATACCTAACAATTTAATTCAAAATTTCCATGCCTGAATTTGTGATTTCTCTTGGAATGTGAATCATGTTAATGTCTACTTACAGTTTCCGAAGCTCAGACAGGCCTTGGAAGGCTCCAGGCATGATGGTGCTGATTAAGTTGTGCTTGAGGTCCCTGGGGAGAGAGAAAATATTAGGTCAATGAGAAAATGCATTCCGGGACACGGTGACATGTCTTAAATGAATAGCTCTACATTTTTAGGAATATGCTTCTTTGCACCGCCTTGCCAAGAGTTAGATGAGAATATCAATGCCACTCTATTTGAGCGGTATCAATCTTCTCAACTCTCAGCAAGAAAGCGAATCAGTATGTTTCCCAAAATGTTGAGCTATTCAACACTGAGACTTCAAGAGAAGGCTTCTTTAAGTTTAAAATGAAGGGGACGGGAGACACATTTCCCAAACCTGGCTCCTCCAGTGGGACACAGCAGGGTATTTCTGCACACAGATAGGAAATCTTATCCCATCAGCCACCTGGGCTTGAGGCTAGCAAGATGCAGATCCTTGACCAAATAAAATATTAGTGGAATCTAAAACTGCCAGCAAGGGGTTCTGTCATTTTTCTGCTTGTTTCAAAATGACTCTTCCCATGACAAACTTGGCCATTGCAAACCATTAATATTAATTCCTTTTACTGCTTTTGAGGATCTAATTACATACTATCCACTACACTTTTCTCCACCCTCATCCCATCCCGCACCCACAACCATGTGTTAAACTATTCAGCCAGATGCCCCTCTCCATCAGCTAACCTGCATTAGATTTTGAATCCTAGAAGTTTTTTATTGGCCAGGTGGGAATAGCAGGGTTAAAGCAGGTCAGGAGACGGATGGTTATCGGCATGACATGGCCGATGTGGGTTGGAATGTGATCCATGTTCCTACAGCATGAAAAATGCCTGCTCCCATCGGACCGGTCACAGAGGAGGATTTCCTTACAGGAGCTTAAAAGCATTAAAGCCGTGGCTGCATTTTTGTCTCTTTCACTTCTACCCAAGATGCCACTGTGGTAGGCAAGACCTCAGGGGACTTTCTTGCCCTTTCTTCCACAACGATTATCTCTCATCGCTGTTCTCGACCATGCTGCCTCACACCATGTACAACCTCAGGCATCTCTTAACCATTGTCTTGTCCGCTTTCCAAGAGATGAGCTATTTTGATCAAACTAGGGCAGGAAAATTGTTTTAGAAAATGGCTTCCCGTAAAAAATTAGACTGTGCGGTATGGCTGGGATAGAGTCAGATATCAGGGTTTTTGCTGTTCTCGCTAAGCCATTGCTCATATCTGGATTATAGATGGGAGACAGGTTATAATGATGGAGCAAAAGCTCCGGGCCTTTGGACCAAAAGCTTGAGGTCTGTTGTGTTTGAGAGCCTTGGACAGCCCAGCCCAGCTCTTTGAGTGCGTACCAGCTTGTCAGACAGAACACTTTGCAACAACTTTGCAGCTTTTTAAAAAGGTGGAGACGTTTCCACCTCTGTGATTCTGACCAAGAAGTTTAAAAATAAAAATCTGCTTGGCACTACATACATTTCACCAGTCAAATCAAAGAGGAGCTTGTGTGTTTGACAGAAAACAAGAATTCTCTCCAGTATGAGTGTGTGTGGCCGTGACAATGTATGTGGTAATCTTTGTGTGCCTATGTGTCCCGCTCTGAATGTACATGACGTTTCTGTGTGTCAGTAGGTGTATAGGATTTGTTGACCAGGGCAGGGGGAGAACAATACTGCTGTTTCCAGTCTGCGTGTCCCAGGGCTCATTAGTGCAGCGATGAAAGACGAGGCACTGCCCACTGTTTCCTCTCTCTGATGACCGTCTCTCCCTCCCTGTCTGTCCTTTTCACACACACAAACACACACATGCATTTGCTGTGTAACACTGACCTCCATGTATATGCACTCAATCATGCATTTGCAATGGGATTAAGACAATCCTACGTATGCAAGAGCCCATGTAAACACCAAATCCTGATTAAGTTACTGGTTAGCAATCAAACCTCATGTCTTTCAGAATATTAAAATGTGCTTCTTGTATTAGAATAAAGCATGTTTCTCTTGTCATGTCTGTTATATATGTATATATTGTTCTCTAAAATAACATGATTCAGTTGGTGATCAGGCCACCTACTGTCTAGACCACTCCTAGGCCCCAATTTCAACTTTTTAGAGATTTTTGTGAAGCTCTTTGTGCTGGTATCTCTCTGTACATGTTCCCCCTGCTGTGCTCAGTTCTCTCTTGCAAAATAGATCTAAATTTCAATTTAAGTACCTTAAAAAATAATGATAATAATAATTACAGCGTAAAACATTATTATAACTCAAAGGTAAAATGGTAAAAGACACCATATATTGTACAGACAATAAATAGGACACATATAATAATGTAATATGACCACACATTACATCAATTAGTACATGGTTACTTGATGCAAGAATAACTAAACATGTGCTGGGCATCTAAACAAACAGAACATACACAAATGCACATGCACAAGCATATAGCAACACACATTGGTTTTGCTATTCTTAGAGGACATTGCACTGGGTTACATTCTTTGCCTGGTGACTTACAATAACCTAAAGCATACATGCATGACCCTTACTGAGCCATAGAGATTTTATACCAATGAAACAGACACTGAGAGCCAGTCATCAACTAGCAATAGAAAAATAAGTACCACACATCAAACATCTGCATTTCCTACAGTTGGCTCCTTTATACCCAGCTTGAGAGGGTACGGTGCTGTGTGTGCTTTGGCCTGAAGAGTATCAGCAGTCCACTACTTCTGATACACTCTCTTATCACCAAGCTGGGGAATGCGGAGGAGCTCACCAGAGTCAACAGGACTTGAAGCAGTAGCCAAGCGCTTAGCTCTACTGTAGGCAAAATGTCAGCGCTTGTTCACCACCATAACCCAGGCGAAATCTCTGCTGCAGCCCCTCACCACTCGCCCACGCTCTCAGATTTATTTCCAACTTTATTTCAAACCTACAGTACAGTACAAACTGCAGCTCCAGCAGGCCTCATACTCAGGCGATGACTTATCTGTGTGCCCTCTGGAGTAGACAGCGCCCTCGCTGACAACAGCTTCACAGCTCAGTGGCCTTGACACTGATGACAACAGCTGTCACCAAGCAAGAGCATCATAGCAGAGACAAGAAATACTTCAAATCCTCACGCTTGCTGAACATGAAAATATCATAGTTAAAAAGGTTAGAAGTTGCAACTTGTAGCTATTACTTTTTTATTATCTTCAGTAGCAGCATGTACTTCTTCAAAAAGTCACATGAATGGTGGTGACACATTATTGTTATGACTATGATCTTTCTCTTTGAGTTATGCTTTGTAACCTTGGGAGTGCAGTGCTTTATCCCCTTCGCCACATGTGGCCTGTGTGATTGGCTTGTGACAGACTCAAGCTCACTCCCAGCCCAGAAGGGGCCATTGTTTGCTGCCGCTGGGCCTACCAGCTGGGACACCAGCGGCTGCCATTAAGAATGTCTTTTTTTCCCTACAAACTCCTCCTTATCAATGGGGCTGGTCCTCTGCCATTCTAAAGAGTCATTTCTCTGTGGGTATATGGGATGAGCACCTGGGCCCCATGCAAGCTGGAGAGGAGCGATGTGCTTGTAGGGCAGCGAGAGGGTAATAATGAAGACATGGTCTGTATAGCGCTCCAGACGTGGAGTGCTCCATTATCAGGAGCACAGCGGCGGGGAATGGAGTGCTCCACTGACATTGTTTAGGCCCTGGCCCCGGAGGGAGCTGGGAAAATGACTGAAGCCAGGGATTGGCCACTCATTATCGGCAGACTGAAATCAAGAATTTCCTGTTCCTGGAATCTTTTAATGAAAAGACAATTTACTATACTTTAATTCTATTTATCTCTTGATACAAACCAATATAAGCAACTGCCTGACAGAAACAAATATGTATGTCTATGGATGGATTAAAGGTATGTAGGAAAAAGAAAGTGTGTGTGTG
>LKNJ01000967.1:67084-155967 GCA_002120245.1 Maccullochella peelii
AGCTGGCATTTTGGTTCCTGACAGAGGTCAGTGGAGACCATTTTTGTGCCGCGTGTCATTTCCTGTCTGGTTGGCGTCTCTAGCAGAGGCCCTTGCTCGTTTATTTTTACAGTTTCCTTTTTCTCCTTTTTTTACTAGCTAGCTTTCCCCTGTAGGGAGGGGCAGGTGGGTTAGGGGATTGAGTACTGAGCAAAATCGTCCCTGTGTATGGCCCCGCAGGACCCCACCTCCCTACTCCTCAACACACTTGCTCACAATGGGGGCTCTGTAACACAGGCCCCAAACGTACTCCTGCCTTCCCCCCAAACAGGAAACCGGGATCTGCTGAGCTCTTGTTTTTCTACTAATTTCCTGCTTTGCTGCCCCTTCCCCAGATTATTTTCTTTATTTTTTTCTGGTTCCTCTCACATTGTATATACCTAATCAACTTTTTGTCTGTGTTCATCTGGAAACCAATTGCTTTTGGTGCAGCCATGAAGCTAAAGGAGCCAAGATAGACCTTTTCTATTACATTCATAAAACTGCTGTCATTTGGATTACCATTGGACACATACTTGAGTTATTTCCTTTCAAACATGAACAATCACCACCTGATCATCCACCGCCATTGGAATAAAGCCCTCAGCTTTGCTCTTGACTGACAGTGACATAAACTGTGGATCCAACTGCACAGCCATTAGCAGGATCTACAGAAATAGCAATATACACTTTTATTTGAAGTGTAAAAGTTCCTAAATTGATTATATGTTTCTATAGTTTGCAGCAAGAGGAGCTGGAGATTATTCTGCCAAGGAAAACTCTGGAACCACAGTCTGTTATTGACTTCAGTTCTGGCTTTTGGGGCAGCTGAGAGAAGGGGGCGATGCCCGCTTTGGCTGCTCTGTTGATTTTCATGAGATCTACCAGCATGCACAGCCGTCAGAAATAATGAAAGTCAGTTTTAGGGACATACAGTAGATCATGATATTTGTCTGTCAGATTAATAATCCAAAAGTCAAAGTTTCTCAGGGTCAGAGGTGGCAGTTTTCTGAAGAGAGAAAAGGCGACAAAATGCTGTTGTTTCTCTTTTATACTTGAAATAATATTACAACAGTTTTATTCTGTCAAATTGAGTCATTCGATCTGAAAGACCCCAAAGTCTCAGTGAACATCTTTACCAACAAGTTAATATACATAGGGTTGAAACAATGTACACTTTATAACTGGGAAGGAAACAGGAACAAACTTTCGCCTTTCATTCAAATTATCAATGAAAAGGGAGATTCATGTCTGTGAGTGAATTTTCAGCCAGTAGGTGGACTACAGCATGTAGAGAGTGGGAAGGGGGAGGAACAGCGAGAGACGCAGTGAGCTGGGTGAGGGGAGATGCAAAAATAAAGCAGAAAAGGAACACAAACGGAAGTGGGGGGAAGTAAGTCCAGAGAAAGCTCAAGTTCCTCTGGAGGAACTTGCCATTGAAACCATATCAAGTTTGCCGAATGAGTGTGCGAGAGAGAGTTATTGGCATATAAAGCATACGATTTGGTAATGGGCTTATGAGGGGGCTCGCTCGCTGTTTCAATAAACCCCCAGAGCCATGACTGAGCTAGGCTTGCAATACAAACACACCCCGTTCCTTCAGTTTATCTGAAAGACACATCTGGAGTCTATCAACTCCAGCAGCACCCCCCTTTCTGTTTCCACTCTCCAGCACGCTTAACCCCTTCCTCACCCGCTCCACCCCTTAATGTCATGCACTCTCATTAGGTGACAGTTGCCTAAACAGGGGCCACTCAGTGGCGTGTGCGGGCATACACACTAACACAAATGTTCATTTTTCTGTGAGGGAGAAATGAGACTCCCAAGTACAACCTCCACAGTTGGCCATAGCTGTCTTCAGAGTGGTGGGCTGGTACAATCTGAACCTTGTCTTACCCAGACTGGTCTAGACAGAAGGGCTCCTTGCCATGTCCGCACATTCTCCACTGTTTTTACATGCTATAGTGCTGTTCACCTCTGCTTTGTTCCCACTCATCAAGGTAATTTGCTTAGCCTGTGTGGAAACAATGTTAATCTCCCACTAAGAAAAACAACTTCAGATTTATATAAGATTAACTGCAGGAGTGTGCTTTCCTTCTCTCCCTCTCTCCGTCCTCCTCTCTTTCCCTCTCTCTCCAGCCACCATACCATCTTTAGCCATCTCGGCTCCACTTCCCCTGTGTCAGATGGTAAAGTTGTTTAAGTTGGACAACTTCCTAACCCTAGCTGCTCAGAATGGCAGAGGCGATTTCAAGGTCGGTTTCAGAGAGGCTCAGGCAAAGAGTGAGTGGCCTCTCTCCCCTTTTTGTAAAACAGATACTATCAAGTCAAAACGTAATGAACTGGCCTAAGTATTCTTAACCATAATGTGATAATAGTGTATATATTTTCTATCATGCAGACATTTTCGTAAACATATCCAACATCTGTACATTCTCATGCCCTGTGTGACTTATTGGTCACAGGTTTCAGTGCAAACTTCCCTTGATTCTTGTTGCTCTACAAGCATAAATCACAAGCAACTCCTTATTTCCTGCTCTTGAATGAAGTTGTTAAAAGTCAACAGGACGTTTTTGATAATCTTGCATGATATTTCCTGTGCATACACCTCTGTAGCGCAACAAAAGTAAAAGAACAGTCAGGTACATTCATACTGTAGGGATCATTTCAGACTCTCTTGTTGACAAATTCTATCATGCTGCCAACAGCTTGAGCCTCTAACCGGTCCTAACCACAAGCCTCACTCCTGCCTTTCAGACCTGTCCACTGCAAGCACCCTGCTGCTCCCTCATCCATCATCATTGCTGCCCTCTGCTCCCTGCTCCCTCTCTCCCTGTTGGGTGAACAGACCTGGTAATGAGGGCCCCTTGTGCCCTGCCCGCCTGTCCTGTGTCCCATGGTGCAGTGGGGCCCAGTTGGACAAGAGCCAGACTGCCTCTGCCCTCTTTGCTCATTATTCTCATTACCTCGTCTCAAATCAGCGCAGGACAGGCTGCTGGGATCTGTCCGTAACTCAAAAAGGTCCCGGCTCGTTAGCGGGGCTGCCAGCGTCAGCTCCCATCAGAAAGGGCGTGCACAGAGGTGGAGGTACTCAAATAGGTACACAAGTACAGTATGTAAGGCCTGATGGTGTGCATGAATGTGACTTATTTTGCATATAGCAAACACCGACACAGAAGCCAGGTATGATTCAACTGGTGCTTCACCCCACAAGCTGGAAAAAAATGAGGTATTCCAAGATCCAAATGTAGCTGTTGGATGGGAAGCCTATTTAAAAGAGCTACAAAAACACAGTAGTCCAGTTAGAGGGCAAAAACAAACAAGGCTAAATTGCTCCTCTGCACTTGGGTGGTTTGGCAGGTTATGAAGGCAATAGTGGCTTTGAGGAGGTTTGTCCCAATGAAAGGGCTAACTGTGTAGATCGCTGCACTGTCTGGCCCAGGCCTGGAGGAGGGTGGCCTGCCCTGGAGCTGTATTCTCCCACTAACAACAGCAGATCAGACTGCATTCAACTCTGAATAGACGTCTGGTGTGAGTGTGTGGGTGTGAGTGTGCGTCTGCTGAGAGAGTTACCAGACCCATTTGAAACGACTGGACAAGAAGCGAGGGTGCCCATACTAGGAAACACACTCAGAATTACAGTACATACTGGAGTCACAACAGAGATGGGCCGAGAGTGAGAGTGTGTGTGTGTGTGTGTGTGTGTGTGTGTGTGTGTGTGTGCGCAGTCAGGGAGCAGACTGTGTTTATCCTTAGGGGAAGAGATGCAGTGTAATTCCCTGATGTGTGTTTACTCAACCCTAGTGGGCTGGCCTTTGATTACAGCACTGGCCACATAATATGAGTAACTGTTCACTACTGATCCAAATAACAAGCACATGTAGACGACATACTGGAAACAATGAGAAGACCTGACGAGCGATGGCGGGCTGAAATCTCACAGTATGAACATGAAGCAAACAGAGACAAAAACTCCAAACCTTTACTGTAAATTCACTTCTGTTTTCACCCCTTCGAACCCTTCCATCACTGCAACGGTGAATTTCAATGGGGCATTTTTCACATCAGACAGCAATTTTACCATGAGCTCAGATGTAATTATAAGCTGTGCAGGGCTCAATTAAAGGTTGAAGACGTCAGAGTGAGTGAGCAGACCTCCACCGCTGTGTGTTCGAGAGCCAGCAGAGGTTGAGGCAGAGGAGTGAAATGAGGCCTGCATGATTTACGTTATGTCCTCTCCTCACTCCCTCTGTGGAGCATAAGTGTGTATGTGTGTGTGTTAGTTTGTCTGCCTGTTCTGTGTCTTTCTCCCAGGTCTTTCAGTTATGAGCCCCCAGGAAAGCTCCACCCTGTTGCCCCCTGCTAGTTTTATCACTGCTCCAGCTACAAGGGCCAGTTAGCGGGCAAGCTCAGGTTACCCGACCCTACGGCGCTACAGGATACCTTGTCCGCACTTACAAAAACAAGCAACATCAGCTCATTTTACATCAAACACTTCAAGCTACGGATCTATCAATTATTCTGCCAAGTAGTATTAGTCACAGGATCTTGGTTTAGCATCTTCCTGTCAACAGCTTTATCAGCATCTTCGGTGCGAAACGGTTGAGGTGAGAACTGAGAACTTGGAACTATTCACCCATGGCGTTCACATGCCAGACATAAAAACAGCAAATCAGCAAATTTGGCATTTGTTCTCGACTGGCATGTCTGGTGTGATCTCCAGCAGGTAGGTACTAACAAGCTAACAACTGCAGCATATAACCATATTTTTCTTTCTTTCGACATTTTTGAGAAGCTCGTTATCTTTATGGGTGGCAGCTCCAAGTGGCATGTGGAACTAATATCCCTTCAACATACCCACCCCCCGCTCCAACAAAATTAGTATGTCTGCCAGACTACAGTATCCAGACTGAAGCTGCTCCATGAGTGTTGTTAGCTACCAGGACGCTATAAAGCTTTACTGGAATGCTCTGTAAAACAGCACACCTTCTGGTGGGAAACACATATGTAGTTCTCACATCGGAGTATCCAAGATGCAAGGGGTGGTAGCCTGTAGCCGGTAAACACCAGTCTTGACCATGATGACTGTAAAGTTGACCAGAAGACATCATATCATACATACTGTATCCTTAATCTCTATTGCACTTTCCACATTTGCTAATTAGCACTAGTCATAAACCAACTGGACAAATTTAAAATTTGACCTGATGATGGCACTAGACGAAAAGTTAGGAGATCAACAAAGTTATTACAATTCAATCTGATTGTAATTCATCCTCTGGGGAACATGAATGTCTGTACCGAATTTCATGACAAACCACCCAATAGTTGTTGAGACACTTCACTAAAAACCCAAAAATGTTAATCTCATGGTGGCGTTAGAGGAAAAGTCAGGGGATCACCAACGTCATTAGGATTCATCATCTGAGAATCATGAATGTCTGTGCCAAATTTCATGGAAATTTATCCCATAGTTGTTAACATATTTCAGTCTGGACCAAAGTGGTGGCCCGACTGACCCATATACAGACCGTTAGAGCAGAGCTATTCTGATAGGCAACAGTTCCCACTATGGTTCCTTTCCTGTTTGTCACCAGGACTGCCATTTATTTATATATAAATAATCCTGTCTATCACCTGTCTCACACCCCATTCAGAGGGATTACAATGCTACTAAGGACGGCTAGACTGTCTGTGAACCACAGGCGAAGCTGCCAACACGCACCTCCTCCCAGAGATCTCCCTTATCTTGTCCTGTGGAGTGGGGCTTACCTGATAAAGAAGGACTGAAGTGTAATTATGTGAACTTTTCAACATAACTCTGTGATAGCAGTCTGAGCATATCATCCTCCCTGCTGGACAGAAGCCCATGATTGGATAGAAGCGCACAGAGCTGCTCAGATCTCACTGATCACACTGCCTGTACTTCTCTACAAAGGCCCCGAGGCAAGCTAAAATAACAGCTCACACATGGGCACATAAGATATATCCCATGTAAACAATAAACATGACATTGTAACATCTGCAGAAGTGAAGTAATCATAAAGGATGATGAACAGTAGGGTACTCACAGTTTCTCCAAAGCATAAAGTCCAAAGAAGGATCCATTTCTCAGAATACTGATTTTGTTGTGGCTCAGAATCCTGTAAAAAAAAAGAAACACCACAGTATTGTTAGAAATATTCCACTAGGAATAAAGTGAAACATATCTTATCGTGCTAAACTCAAATATGCTAAATTACTATCTTGGCCATCAGCTTCACTGCTAAGAGAGAGCTCAGGTTTAACCAAACACACAGCGAAGGGGTCACAAGAGGAGGATGAGAGCCAAGTGAAATGTCCACTTGGTGCTGCAGTCACACGAGATTAGCCTGACCAGAGACATTAGCTTAAGATGTTTCCAATTAATGTTAAAGACAGAGTCGGACATCAAGATTAGGAGGGAGGCTGTAATCTTGATAATCATTTCGCATACATTTTTACATCAAAAGGATGTCTTTCCACATCAAACAAATAATGGCACAGACCATGTTAATTAGCTCTTTCCCTACTGGCGAATCACTTGGCTTATAGGTCTCTTATCAGACCAGAGACCGGAGGGCCACAGGACACACTAGAAGTGAGGTTGAGATGGCTTCGTCTGACAGGGAATCATAGGAAATGGATATTTATAGTAATCACTTTGCTGACTCTCTATTTGTCAGTCAGGATGGACCTTTGTATAGACTTTAAAAGGAATAGTTTGACTTTTTGGGAAATATGCCTTTTTGCTTCCTTGCAGAGTTAGATGAGAAGCTCAATACCACTGTCATTGTGAAGGAATTTTCCTTCTTTATGCTAAAAGGTGGTTCCCCAGGTCACATTTGGTGTCATTTGTAAACCTAAAAGCAGTAGGTCATAGTCTGTCTCTTTCAGAGCAATAGTTCAGCTCTCTGTCTCCAAGGATGACTGGTCAGGGTGCAGCTGTCCTGATAAGGCAAGGCTGTCTCCGTCTCCTAGGAGACCAAGGTTGTGGGAGATGCACCTGCACCTGGGCCCAGACTCCACATTGATACACTGTTTCCTCTTTGTCTCAGGTGACATGCACTGAATGTGACCTGAGGTGACATACAACGTGACTTACGTTACATAGTTTCTTGTTTATAATTTAATACCCAATAGAATCTTCACACATAGCTGAGTGAGGAATAACCTTATTTGGACACGTAGTGAATCTCGTATGCATAGTAAAGGGTTAAATACTCCCCACCAGGAAGTAACCTTCACAATTGTGTGTCATTACACAGTGATCACTTGTACTGCTGATCTCTATTCTCCTCAGTTGAGCTTCATTAAATACTTCTGCGTAATTCACCTTAAACGTCTTCAATCACAAGTTAACCAGCTTCCACATTTACATCACACTCATGTCTGTACGCTAAATATGAACAGCCCCCAGGTGTTTAGCTTAGCTTAGCACAAAGACTGAAAGGCTCACCTGGCTCTGTCCAAGGGGGTAAAAAATAATCACACACATACAAAAAATCCCCACTCATACTGATATATTAAAGGGTAACTTAACACCCCCTGGAATTCATGTCTTTGCTGACCTCCAGTGGTTTAATTTCTCACCTTGCGGCAGTGATGTAGAAGTGTACTCCAGGACCCTGTGACATCACTGCTGAGTGTGGTTACAGGTGTAACAGGCTTGAAACTTTCAAGCCTGTCAAATACTGCTTTTCATCCTGGTGTTACTCTTTAACAACCTCTGCTGTGCCTTTTCAGAACTGACCAAGCCTCACTGGACCCATGGTGACATTTCTTATTAGTGACATGTTAAGAAAATAGCATCCATCCCTGTGTTTGAAGCCTTGTGGTTGTCATGTTCCAACCCAGACTTCCTACAAAATATGTTCATATTGTAATGCCAAATATCCATCGAACATAATTATCACCTGGATTACGTTCATTCATTGTTTTTTTCAAATTCAGGAAGTGTGATGCTGTTATAGTGCACAGAAGTTGAAGGGAGGAGGTCGGGATGGATGGTTGTGCTTACAAAGCACAAAACATTGACACCAGAGGCCGGGCTTTGAATTGTGCATACCATGTGTTGTTAAGACTTTTTCAATATTCAACCAAGACCAAGATCCCCTTTGCTATAGCAGTAAATGAACATCATTTTCAGGATCCACAGACCTGCCCACGTCCCCTCAGCGGGAGCTCAGGGTACAACAGAGGCCCTGCTCTCACGCAGCCCGCCATCATTAACACGCCCTTCAGTTTCACATCATCTTCGCCCCTAACACATGGTGCTTAATGGGCTGTTTGCGACATTAAGTGCGTCCTTAATCGAGAGAGTGGAGCTGTGTGAGCGCCTTTAAAAGTGGGAGCGGACTGTGAACACACAGAACAGTGTGAGATTTACAGATTCAGCAGCAGCAGTCGCCTCCCCATTTCCTGCCACATCAATAAAAACACTGCCTTTAGCTCTGCACCTTCCAACTCAGTTAATGACCAGATTTAATCATCCAGTCTTGGTGTACAGGGACAAACTGGCCTGACTTACTTCTTCACTTCAGCCACAATATCAGGACGATTTGAAGACATTCAAGGACCAAACAAAACATGGAAAGTACATCTTGTGCTCCAGTTATCCTGCACACCTCAGTCAATATCTTCCTACAATTATCTACCAAAATTAGAAACCAGAGGCATGTATTTTTAAACTGAGCTGCAATCGAGAGACGAGAGCTGCTCCACTGATAATGACTATAGACTGAAACCGAGGCCACTCTGTCTGTTTTACTTAGCATTTAAACCAAAATCATCTTTATTTTAGGTTTTGCTGTGAAAATGTGCTATATCAATAAAATCACTATCCCAAAATCCACATTAATTTCCAAAGTTGAAGCCTCAGAAATTACATTACATTACATTATCCCACATCAGAGCCTCATTTCTAGCTTTGGAAAAAAAATAAAAACATGTCATGTTCACAAATCCACACTGAATTGTTGAAATAAATCACAGTTATTAAGTCAAGACTTTTTTAGAGACATGAGCAGAGTCAGTTGTCTCGTGGTGTAGCCTGTATTTGAACCTATGACTCCAGGACCTTTAAGGTCTCTCACTTGACTCTAGGCACAGTATCTCTCCCATAACTGAATGCAGGCCCGAGATGAAAGCTACAGAAGATCCGGAACTGCCTGAATAATTCAATACAGATAGGAGAGGAGAAAGTCACATCTGGCAAAGAAGCAAGCCATTTAATTCAACACAGACAGTTTAGATACAAATAGTTCCTTTTTGACTAAGTTTAATATGCAGGGGGGGGAAAATTACTAGACAGTGCAGATGTTTGGTTTTGGTGTGCTTGAATGTGCATATGTATGCTGATATCAGTGCATTTTCTATGAGAACAAAATACATAATTATGATATGATTTGTAAAGTTTCCTTCTTAAAACCTATACAGATCTGTTTATTTGTGTGTTGTTTGGGGGAAAAAATGAAATTCACATGTGGCATCCTATCACAATAACCCTCGTTTGTCTCAAGTTAAGACATTTCAACACATAGTATTTCAATTATCTTGCTACTCTGTACACCAGAACTTGAAAGCTGACTTTCATAAATAAACAAAGGGCACAAAATGAGCGAACTGAAACCCTCCCACAGACAACAAACGGCGCAGATTTCCAGGAACACAGGGGAGTTGCAGGGGCTGGTCACTACTGTATAATCCCAAAAGCCTGATGTTTGGAGCACAGTTGTAGTGAAGGACATTGTTCTTTCATAAACAATACAGAGAGTACAACTCTGAGAAAGAGAGAGAGACAGAACTCTGTAAACAGACAGAAATAGTCGACATTCCCATCAGGCTAAACAGGAAACCCAGCCAATTAGCTGTTTATTCAGAACCCGGTTTCGGAGGTCAGGGGTTGTAGAGAGAGCACTTCCTGGACAGCCATCAGGCAGGTGACAGCTGAGGCATATGAGGGTGCATCACTTCATCACTGGAGTATACAAAGGGTAACAGAGCTTTACAAGCAAAGAAGATGAGTAGCTTTTTAATCAAGTCCACGCTACTGGGAGGCCTAACATCTGCTCAGTGTTGCTACTGAGGCCTCACTGTACACGAGTGGCTTCTCTTCCCTCGGCGTAACAGTGACAGATCAGATGGCAGATTTAGTTAATCTGCTTTCAAGAGCAATAAGCTGTATGGTACATGTCACGACAGTGTGATAACTCAGTCCAGACTATGGATGGTATCTCTCATTCACTTAACCCTTTCAGACCACAAAGGCCTTTGAGGAATCAGACAGGCTAATTGAATCCATCTAATCTATGTATTAAATAAAAACAGGGCCACATGTCAGGCTCCAGGATCCCATTCACCCATTTCATCTAATTCATTTACATGAAGATCAAAAAGCAGGAGGTCATATGAAAAGAGCCAGGTCAAAAAGAAGCACAGACACCAGCCCTTCCCTTGTGTGGTGTACTCATAGTCGAGGGGTTAAACAGGGTCAGAAAACCACAGTAGACATGGAAAGCACATGTATACCTAAAAGTCTGAAGTGAGAATGAATACACATGAATCCACTCTTTCACATAACCAAGGTTAAACACAAGGGCTACTGAGTGTGTTGTTGAACCGTGATGAACCTGAACCTGTTACAAAATCATCAAGGTCTTACGCTTGAAAGTTATCCTGTGCTCAAGGAACGTTATACTGAATTTTTGCAGGGTGCTGCAAGTGGAAAACCTTATTCAATTCAATTCAGTTTTATTTATATAGCGCCAAACCATAACAAAGTTGTCTCAGGGCACTTTTCCATATAGAGCAGGTCTAGACTGTACTCTTTATATTTACAGAGACACAACAATTCCCACCATGAGAGAGAGATAGAGAGAGAGACATATACATTTAATATTTTTGGTTCATATTTTTGTGCAAACAATTTCATAATTAATAACCTGGGCCCAAACATACCGCCAAATAGCTCAAATAACCATATATTTCAAAAGCATTTTCTTGCTTGTACTAATTATGGCCCACGCTTCTAATTAGTTGACTTTAGTTAATTGCGTTGAGCTCTCCAACACATTTCTGAATAAATTTTAGTCTCTGTAAAAAGGGTATAATTAGGATAAAAATAGAAAAAAAAAACCTTAAAGACCTCAAAAATACCCTGTCAGGCCAGCAGTAACATTGAGACAACTGCAGGTAATTTTGCACAGTAAAGGGGTCAGAATAGAAAAATTGATATCTTTAGAAATGTTGGGCTACAGTTACAGTGTTTTTCCACAAAAGTTCAAACTATAATAATAATAATGGAATAATGGAATCTTTAACATTGACATATCTGAAGTTGCCCTCACAAACTGATGAAAAATCCCCCTCATCACCTTAACCCAGATGTTGGCAGAGATGTATCCAAACAAATCCACTGTTGTCAAAGCAAACTTTAACTAAGTATTAGTTGCGCAGAGTGTGGCTTTACAGAAACATGTAAGAAATGCAATGTTTTTTGTGGTCATTTCAATTCCTTATTTATAGAATAAAAAGTATGACTACTACTAGTATGCTTGATGTTTCAGTAGCAAGTGCCACAGCTCAGTTTTAGCTCGGGGTTTCCTTGGTGCGTGACAGAGTGTGAAAAAGTAAAAACCATACAAAGAGTCTTGTCTAGTAAACCACAGCAGCTCCTCCCTGCACGGTGCCACTCAGTTTGTTGGTTTGCTCAATTTGCTTCCAAAACCCACAAAGCCTTTGAGGGCCACACAGGGGCATGACAGCATGTCGCAAATCGTATTTGCTCACTGATTTACTTCCGCTCTTCCCCCTGACTCCTAACTGGAAGGCAGTCTCACTGCGACACACTGCCGCAGGTCTGTGGGAAGGCCTGGTGTGTGTGTGTGTGTGCGCAGATAGTGTACCTGTGTGTACTTTGAACTGTAACTGTCTGTCAAAAGCAGCATGCTTCCTACAGCTGCTTTTGGTTTTGGGTCATTGTCAACCGATCATTTCACTGAGGAACTGTCTCTGTGGTGGAGCTGGGAAGGCTTGCTGTGTGGTGTACGGCACCAACACAGGGAGCAGCTGAACAGAGTCCTTTCAGCTTTCCAGATCGCAGCCTGGTGCAGAGGGACAGTGAGGGGAAACACATCCTTCTATCTCCTGTCCTAACCACAGCTAGAATGCTGTAAACCCCAACTCAACAGGAAGTCCTGTTTTGCAGTCGGTTACCACTGAAGGTTTGTCAACATCTCAATATCTGTCAATATCTTTGCACCCTTCATACTGTCTCCCTACTAGACACACTTAAATCTTGTGTTTCTCATTAGTGGGAAGCATATACAGGAAATCCTCCATCCTGGTTTGGCATTTAGTCCCGGACATGAATGAGATACATTTGAGTAAAAAGTGCTGATTCCAATTGGCCCCTTTTGCCCTCTAACTATTTAGGCATGCTGGACTCAGACAGTGAGCTCTATGTAGCTGCAGGCCTCCACGGCAAACCACAAACAGAAAAACAGTCTTAAGGAGGGCTTTATATTTAATAAGAATTCATCTGCAGGCTAAGCTCCCTGCTCTCATTACCTATACCTCTTTTCAATCTTTGAATAAAAGTGATATTTTCTTTTGAATACAGAGCATTTCTGCAGCATCACCAGCAAAACACCTGGAGCTGCTGCAGTGTGAAACAAGCGTGAAGACACGAGTGCTGATTGGATTCTCCACCTCCTGTCCCACCCTGAGCGTTGGTCTAGCGCTTCAAGGCCAACAGAGACAGAGAGGCGCAGGTTCAGCGTAATAAAGAGAGTCAAAACAACCCAACGGGCCGCTGTGTAAACATCATTTAACTTTGGATAGGTCTCTTAACCTCGAGGACCACACGCGAGGTGAAAGACAAGAACCCTTGAAAGAGATTGGTAACGTGCCATAAATCCAGTCCTAATTCGGAGACCAATGGGAGCCAGATAATGAGAGTGATTTTCAATGAGAGTCTCAGAGCGTCATTATTGAATTAAGCCTGGTTTAATTAGCATGCTGACTTGATAATGCACACGCTGGTCTGTGTCACAGCAGTGCTTAGGTTCATATAAATAAAAAAAATAATTTAGCCTTCAGGGAATTTTCCTTAGAGGTAATTAAATTCTGCTGAAAGCAATACGATTATCCACTTTTACACTAACAGCAAAGCCTTGTGTAAGCAACTTTAACTGTGTATGCTACAGCTGAGAACATTCTATACAAAACCGTCAGTGTTTTTTACTGCATTTTCCCTCTTTGCTTTCCATTCGAGCAGCTTCTGCTTGCCAGAGTTGCATTTCAAGTATACTGGCAGTTCACAGAGGAGAACTAATGAGGACAGACGTAGCGGATCAACAAAATATTGTGGTTGAACCAAAAGATGGATTAAAACATGTATTACTTAATTTGGCTGTTACCATGTTTTCCGAGGCCACTTTCTCCATCCAAATGTCAGGTCTAATAGATCAAAAGCCATTACAAAAAACTAGAGTACACTGCAGTTTGACCTCATAGACAAGGAGCTGGCCTCAATCAAAGAGTCTCATTTCAGAGACAGTTACGAGCTGAGGGCACGTCAGTGAGGAGGGATAATATGATCATACCTGTGTGACATGACACATTAAATAAATTATGGCCTGTTTAAACATTGTTTGAGTTAAAGGAATAGTTCGACATTTTTGTAAAATACACTTATTCGCTCTCTGCTGAGGGTCAGGTGAGCTGAACACCATGCTGAAATATTATCTGTCCATTAAACAGAAGGCTACAGCCAGCAGCCGGTTAGTTTAGTTTAAGTAATTGTTTTTATACTGTACGGATTAAACAAATAAAATACAACATGTCGAGTAGAGAGCTTTAGAGGTGCTGGTGGGCGGATTTTGTACCTTTGGACAGAGCCAGGCTAGCTGTTTCCCAGCGTTTATGCTAAGCTAAGCTAACCGGCTGCTGGCTGTAGCTTTATATTTAATGGACAGATAATCTAACTCTCAGGCAGAAAGCAAATTTCCCAAATTGTTGAACTATTGCTTTAATGACTGGGATTTTCTGCATTAGGGCAACTTGGGTAATGGCAGGTAAGTTCTCAGTCTCATAACAATATATTAACTCTTTAAGTAGGTTAAAATAAACAAATAATTGTTTCTAAAATTTGTGATTTATTTGACTCTAGAGGTAAACCAGCTTAAAAATGAACAAATGAGCGTAGCCTGCAATATTAAGTGTTTTCACATTGATGCTCAGAGATCAATTGTATGCACACACACACACACACACAGCCCCTTGCTGAGTTGGGGCTCCTGTGGCGACAAACTTGCAGCAGTAATTGGTGCGGACCTTCATTAGTGGCAGAGAATTCTGGGTCAGGACATGTCACAGGATGTGTGTGTGTGTGTGTGTGTGTGTGTGTGTGTGGTAGATTTGGTGCATACCTTTTATTACAGGTTGTCACAATCACTAAAAAAAGACTTTTAACAAAGCAGGGCACATTATTTACACGTTTTCATACAAAAAGGCCTTTGGATTTGTCATAGTAGGTAAAGCACAGGTGTTACTAATGACATTAACGATGGCTCTGTTCTATTCAAGTGCCCCAGTGAGCCATGACAGTGTGACAGTGAGGCAGTGTGCACAATACTAGGACCCTGAAACTGAAACAGCTAAAAGGAATTCAGCCATCATTGATTTTATTATTTACACCTGTGCTTTTCCTTCTGTGACATGTCAAACTGTCTTGTGTGAAAAGGTTTCACACACACACACGCAGAGGCCAGCTCATGTTTTCATACAGAAAGCATCCTGTTTTAGTTAACTGTGTTGTAGAGCTGTCCAATACTTTTCTCTGCTAATGCTGTCTGTTATTATCTGGTTATATAGAACCTTACAACACTGTGTTGAAAAATGCTGTACAAATAAAGTTACTATTATATTTATTACTATGTTAGCATTTTTCTCTATCCATTACTGTATGTGTTTCTGGTTGTTGTCTGGTGATGTTTTAATGTGAGTGCACAACAGATTTCCAAGTGAGGACAAAAATAAAGATGAAAATTAAAGAAGTATGAGGTATGAATGCCTGTCTCTGTCTTAATAAAAGTTGGTGGACTGTGTAAACACCAGGAACAATGATCGTTCTATCCCTGACAAAGTCCGATGTGTTGTTGTTCTTTTTAAATATATTATAATGTTGTCAGTAAGCCCAAACCAAATACTAGCAATTCTCACACTTACAGAATTACATAATTTATATAGCAGGTTGTTCGAAATTGGTAAATGTGAAGAGGTTATTTTTGTGTCTGAAACTGTCTGTGTCCAGAGAGTTATTACAGTAGTTTTTCACTTCTTTCAGTGGCGTTTCTCTATTTGTCAGCTTCTGTATGTCGTCCAAAGGCAAGAAGTAATCGGCAGTTTAATTTAGATGGAAGATAACATGTTTTGAATAAAGTGTTTAATTTTGTCTCCGATGCCTGAGGTTTGGCCAGACTAAGTGTGCCTTTTTTTGTGTGTGTTTATAGTTTGGGGAAAAGTAAATTGTTATTTCAGGAAATGTGTGTAAGGGTTAGGGTTAGGGGAAAAAAATAAAACTTTAAAAATGTCATATTGGCCAGTCTGTGTCACCCAACCCCATATAATGAATGTGGTGCAGATGGTTTGATTATGTTTGGACTGTATATTATAGATTTGGTACTGTGCTGGCTGTGTATGGCATGATACATTATAATTATTATCATTCATTTTATGATATGAAAATGATCCAAATCAATGACATTTACAGCAACTGTTCGCACATGCATGATTGTTGACAGTATATTTGTGTCCGGCTTCAAACGCCTGCATCAGTTGAACCCAACCCTGGTCTCTCAGTCTCTCTCTTGCTAATGGACACTTCTGCAGAGACAAGAAGAGGAAGGCTGAGGGAGGAGAAATGAAAGAGAGCATAAGCAGAGAGATCTCTCAGACTGGGAGGAGGCAGTGTCATCTTTGTTACGATAAGTACTTTATAAGAGGCCTCCAGACTGCGCTGACTACTCAGCGCCTGGGTCCGTCCAAATAGCTTAACCCTTTCGTCGTAAAAAGACGGAGAGCCACCTAAGCCAGCGGTCCCAGGAGCCCCTTGCACCTTGAGCCTGTCCTCGGAGAGTCACAGAACTGAATGTAACAGAGAGACTAAATCCCCTCGAGCACAACAGGCACTTTAGCGGCAAATGCATGTCAAGATGTGAATGTTCCCATTGTGCCTGACCCACCAGAGGGCTTGTAGCAGCCACCAGGGAATGCTGCCAAGCTACGAGCCCCATTAACCGCCTGTCATGGAAAGGAGCATCGATGTAATTGCGTGCAAAATATTTTCTGTGAAATCATTTTGCGAAACCTGATTGAGTAATTCAGTCATCGAACAGGGAGAGGAAGGCGAGAGAAGCCACATTAAGGGGTGGAAGAAATTCAAATCATACATGTTCAAGAGTACAAATAAATGAGCGGGATGATTTATAGTGTGTAGAGAATCTTGCATTACTTAGCTTTATTATCATACTTTCCTGCCTTGAGGCTAGATATGGGGAGTGAGCTCCTGCATTTGATATGTGCAACCACTTATTATAGAGTGTACTGCATTGTGCTTGGGTTACCAGGCTGGGCCAGAGAGTAAGGCTTTGTGGTTTGTGGGTATGTGTGTGTATGTGCAGATTTAGATGCACAACTGTGTGACCTATCAGATTTATTTATACGGAAAGCGTGTATGTGCGTGTGTTTGTGTGTGTGCGCGCGCGTGTGTGTGTGTGTGTGTGCAAGTGGTCCAAAAGCTACTAGTCTAAAATTAAAATCTGGGTTTTTGAAATGTCTCTAATTAGAGAGGGGAGGATTGAAGACTATTTTGAGAGCTGTGGCCATGCACGCCCTTCCCATATGTGTGTGCACAGGCAAACAGGCACACACACACACAATATCCACTTTGGAGAGGAAGACCCCCACTTGGAATTCATCAAGTTTTGCTAACAGGAACCGTCCATGAAGTGTGTACTTCTTGTGCCGTCTAACACACACTTTACTAAAGCTGGACAAGCAGTGAACTTTAAAGACGTAAACAAGTAGCTGCTATGAATATTAACAGCCAGAGAACACTAGCTGAAATACCGGCGCCTTATTGTAAAGCTGCAATAAATTATTGCAATATTTAGAGTCAAACACAAGTCAAGACAAACCAAATTGGAAAGTTTATGGCTGCAGAGCAGGAACACAATAGTCAGTTTAATCACTGTCTAAAGTGTTTTTACACTTTTAATGAGGCAATTTAGTGAATTTAGCCTTTTCAGACAGTGAGTGGAATGTGGTAGATGCCTGGCTAACATTGTCTCATTGTTCTGTCTCATAACCAGCCTCTGTTTTCTGCTCCTGAGAAAAGACTGCTGGGAAATCAGGCTGCTTTTACAAAGGGTGGGCTAAAATCTTTCGGCCCCAGATACTCTCACGGTGTCTTTAGAGGCATCTGTGAGAGGGTTGTGTTTTTGTTTTGTAGTGACCGCAGAGAATCACATTCCGTGTTCACATCGCCACAATCCTTATTACTGCACGTCAACCAGTTTGACACCAGATTTTTTACCAGAATTTATTAAACAATCATTAAACATGTATTATAAAAAATATGGTTGACCAACATGCTTTCCAAAGAATCTGATTTGATTTCAGCTGAAGGAATACTGACTCATAGTGTGTCTTTAAACAGTGGTTTACTCCATCAAGAACCATTAATAAAAGCTTATTGCTTTATTTCACAACTGGCTCTGTCCTTTTGATTGAGGCTATAAACCAACTCATATTTCCAGAAGGAGCAATACATAAAATAATTGTAGTGACAGATTTTTAATATCTTGTGGTTCTATGTCACAGTAATAGCATACTCAAGATTAAAATGGTTTGGAGTGGTGATAGAGAAATCATGAAGATGAGTTGTTGTTGGTTGGTTTACATGTAATCAGATGATACTTATATTGATAAACTAAACATAAAAATCCATATGTGACTAGTCTGGAAATCCGGCAGCCAATTAACTGGTAGCTAAAAATCTGTGTGTGTGATTGAACCTTTGTTTAATGATGCAGCTAAGAAATGATCTATTGATGATCTAAAGAAAATTGTTTTTGTCGTTATCCCTTCTAGTTTTGCAAATCACTATACTCCTACATGACTCCCTTTATCAACGTCAGCAGGTAAAAATTCGGCTCCGAGGCTAATAACTGATTCAAATAAATATGACCATGTCACACTAGATTTTGCTGCCCAACACTGTCTCCCGGTCAGTTTAAGAATTGATTTTAGGATTTTATTAATAACTTTTGAGGCTCTTTGTGGTCTGGCACCTGATTGTAGTGCTGAGCTCCTCACCCCGTGTGTACCTGGGCATGACCTATGATCCTCGTATGTAGACTCAAAGCAATAGCTCAACATTTTACCACTCTCATTTCTATCTGTAAAGTATGAAGCCAGAACCAGCAGATGATAAGCTCAGCATAAAGACTGGAAACAGAAGGAAACAGCTAGCCTGGCTCTGTCCATTGGTAACCACATGAAACCTCAACTCTGTGTTTTTACATTTCAGTTGGTGTATTAAACAAACCAGATTAAACACGTTACTAAGTAAAATTTAGAGGTGCTGGTAGATGTGTTTTTATCTTTAGACAGTCTTGAAACAAGTCAGTATCTTTTTTCCAGTCTCTATGTTGAGCTAAGTTAACTGTTTCCTGGCTCAGGCTTCATATTTAACTGACAGATATAAGAGTCGTATGGATCTTCTCATCTAACTGTTGGCAAAAAAAGCAAATAAAGCATATTTCCCAAAATGTCAAACTATAGCGTATAGAGAGCCAAAGTGAAACTAAAACATCCCGGTTCAGTTCCAAAGGTAAAAGAACCTCATTCAAAATCCCATCAGCTTTTGTAATAATGCAAATAACTAAAAATCCAGCCTTGGAACATAACCTTTCTCAACAGTATGTATATGTCTGTATTTTAGTATTTTTGGGAATGCCTATTTAAAAAAAAAAAACAGGCATTCCCACTATAGACGCCCATTATCTCCATCTGTATCCATGTGTTGTTGAACGAGAGCAGGAACTCTGGGGGCCGCTGTGGTCAGACGCAGGGAGAGGGAAGTTAGCACTGGCAAAGAAAAGTCAAAGTTAGGCATTTTTGGAGTAAGATAAGAAGAGAGCGGGGCGAAAGGAAAAACTAAAATAACAAAAAGCCAGTGGGGGGGTTTGAGATTACTATGACAACACATCTCTCTGTTTTTGCCAGGTTTTGAAATATCGCAGCCTTTCAATCAACAAACACAATGAAGCGATAAGTGAAATACACATTAATCATCCAAACAGGCGGGCAGCTACAGTACAGCACAGTAGGTGTGCAGAGATGTCCCACTCCGGTCATGTTACCTTGACCTGCGGGGGCACAATAAAACCCGGGACTTGTGTGGCATTGGCAGGTGCTGCAGCTGAGTATAAAGCTCCGAGTATCCAGTGTCAGGCCTTTGTTTGCTTTTTTGATTTATTGCTGACCACTGCCCCACCTAACATGTGCCGAGGAGAGCCCGCTCCCCCTCCTCTCAACACCTTTCCCCACATAAATAAACCCTATCGCTGCAGGAATGCCTGGGGTCCAACGCTCTCCCTGCTATTGGAATTCTCCCTGCTGATAAGATGGCTGTTTAGGATGCTTCATCGACATACTCCCGTCTCAACACATACTGACTCACAGACCCAACATAAACCACCAACACATCTGCTGGCCCTTTGGTATCCGTCCACACACGGGCCACAAGTAAGAGACCGACAATGTGACTCAGAAGATAAAATGGTGATTAAAGGGACGCGGATTCATACTGTAGCCAATCGATGATACTGTTGAGGTGAGTTGACTATGAGCGAACAGAGACGCAGAGGACTCATCAAATGCAGTAACGATTACAGACTGTGTGATGGTCGACTAAATGGAACCAAAATTGAATACAGAGAAACAAATGTGGGGTTAGGCGTAAAAACAAGGCTACGCTCTCCATCAAAAGCTCCTTTCAGGACGCCTTAAATAAGCACATTCAACCAAAGCTTTCCAGTGGCAGATTGGTTCAACTTTGGTGTTTTGCACAAGACGAGATAAAGTGTAGCTACATTCAAACAAGATACGCTTTAAAAATATTCTCAGGAATCATTTTGATGTTTGAGGTTCCCAAATACTCAAGACCTGGTAAATATGAAGCTACAGTCAGGAGCTGATTAGCTTAGCTTAGCAAAAAGACTGGAAACAGGGAAACAGCTAGCCTGGCTTGGTCTGAAGGTAACAAAATATGTCTAAAGCTCATTAATTAAGATCTCATTTGTTTAGTCTGTACAAAAACGGAAGTGTAAAACTTTGGGAGCAGTAAAAGCTGATAGCCTGTCGAACTGTCGAATGTTTAAATTAAGTAACCCAAATGGGGCACCCTGTGGAAAAGAAAGCCTTAATCAAAAACACTAAATGTGTGCAGAAAACCAATGTTGCACTGCTGAGTTATTGAATTGTGGTGTAACCATCACTGCAACTATTTCAATCTGCAGAGAGCAATGCAACAATCTGTCCTGTGGAGAGTGTTATCAATCCTCTCGTCTGACTCTAGGCTAGAAAGCAAATAAGCACATTAACTATTGCTTGAAAGAGCAAGCTGAAAATAATAAGGCCATTGTTCCCCCCCCCAACAACATCCCCAGTATAAACTGGAACTGTTCATTTACAGTAACCCTTTACGGTGACCCTTGCTGATAAAAATATTACTGCCCTAGTTGGAATATTTTTATCTTAAACCCCTGACTATCAGCCAGCCACAGTGACAAACTGGGCTCAAGTGCAACCATGCAGGGAGCAACTGTCTTGCATTGCAGCTGTCTTGGGTGAGGGGGCATCAGGACAAGAACGGGCATGCTGACCCCCCACCCTGTGCATCTGTGCCCACTCATTCAGGCTGGCACCCACTGAGCCGAAGCCATCAGTCGCTGACAACGATGACAACAAAATATGCCAAGGGAGGAGTATGGTTTTGACTTGGGCAAAAACCACAAGCTATGAGACACCAGCGCGTTCACACATAGACTGCCACTGTACATTCTCTTCATTTGCCTGTTATCCATTAAAACATTAAAACAAACACAGCTGCCACCACACAGCGCTGAGAAAGGACTTATTGCTTTGTGTGCTTCTGAGCTATAGGCTGAATGTGTATGATATACATCCATCAGATTTTTTTTCATCACCAAAATAACAAAAGTTCCTCTTTCACAAAGAAAAGACTGATAATAATAGAGACATGGAGCAATGCTTTGGAAGTAAAGCTACACTGAGGAGCCCTGCCTCCTCCTCCTCCTCCTCCTCCTCCCTCTCACCCCAGTGTCGAAGATCTGTTAGTCAGGAACTGGGGAGTTTTCAGTCTCCAGGGGCACATCCCTCTGAACCGCCTGCCAAGCTTCTCCTCTCCCTCCTCCATCCTCTCTCTTGCTCTGCTCTCTTTCTTTGTTCCCCTCTTGGTCCCCTCTTCCCACTTCTTCTACCCCTCGTGTTCAACTCTCTCCTTCACTTCAGCCTCTAGAACTTCCGTCACTTATTTCTACTTTCCCCTCGCTTTCACACTCTTATCTGTTTTCCCCTCTCTACCCTTCCGCTCCTCTTCCTCCCCCAGTGATCCAGCTCCTTTGCAGCCGTGCATAATTAGGCCTAAACACAAGCCTGCGCAGGCTCACATCTGGAAGGAGTTTGGACATGGCAGTTTCCTACCAAGACGACTAAATATTTAGGTTGAGAGTTACTGCGTGTGGATGAACTCATGATAGAGGGGGTGGGAAGGGGAGCGAAATGGGGAACTGGAGATAAAGAAAAAGAGGGAAAGTGGGACAGAAGACCGGAGCTCATCGAGGAAGGCTGAGAATAGCATGATGCATCATTAAACTAGTCATAAGTGTGAGTCTATAGAAATGGTGCAGTGTATAATCTGACACACAGAAATGTAATCAAAGTGCAGAACAGTCCTTGACGACCAAAGGAGGAGGTGATAATACTGGGGCGACTGGTTGCTCCCTTATGGCTGGCAGGAACAACAAACAGCCAACTAATCGTTTTAATAAACAAATCCCTGTTGGGATTTCCCATGAGGCTGAGGGGCCTCAGCTGGAATGTTCACAGGGGCCAGCTGTTGTGCATTACACGTAGCAGCCGGCCCCGGAAGCCCTGGGCCTGGTGTCCTCCAGCCCTTGCCTGCTCAGCATGGAGGAGAGCATTCCTCCAGGCCGCCCCAGGAGAGAAGGCAGCGCGGCTGGCTGTCGGGCCGTCCGATGTGGGGAGGGACTGAGGTGGTCGTAGGGCATGGGGAAAGCTCCCCCTGCTGCACCTGGGATACTGTCTGCAGTCTCTGAGCGGACTGAGGAATGTCAGGAACAACACGAATATCAACACAACTTCTCACATTCCACATCTGGAGCTAATGTCATGTGAAACGATGGGAGCATGGGCGCTGTAGGAACTCACCGAATCTTCAGGAAAATGAACTTTCCAGACACCAGAGTTCCCGGGAAAGGTGAAGGTAAAATGGCGGATTATGGGTGGAATTGTTTGCTCCTCGTACACAGCCTCAGAAAAGTGTCACAGAATGCTAGACATCTGTACAAAAACAACTCAACCAAAATAACTAAATGGGATGGAAGATTATCTTCAATCACCTCGACCACTGCCACCCAAGCCTCTTTTTTTCCCCCTCTGGTTTCCAGCAATGTGTTCCCCAGATGTTTATTCCGCCTTTATTAAGCAAGAAACATAAGGCCCTATAAATGGACTGCTGGCTGGCTTTAGCTCTCCTGGAGCATAAATCCCCTTACTTTACCTCATAGGCTCGCTGCAGTGAGGCAGTTGAACATGTTTTTTAACTGTGCCCATGTGCCGCTAGCATTTCTCCCTCTGGGTCAGAGTACACAGACAGTAACATACTGTGGGAAAGAGCAATGTCTTCAGAAAGTCTGAGCAGCTGTGAAGAAAGTGCTGCTTAGCAAACGAACAAAAACCCCACCCAAAAAATGTGTCATTGATAGATTGGTCGTCCATCCATCATGAAAGATAGCGTGTTTTGGCCCTTTCAAGTTCTGTCCAAATAGACCACACAAATAACTGTTTAATAATTAAAAAATATCAAACTAAGCCCAGAATCATTGCTGTCCAGTTCTCACAAAATGGTTTTGGTGTTTTCTGGCATTCAAAATGTGTTTCTGTTAATTCCAGCTTTGCAAGGCCAAGTCAGCTGGGCCATGTGGTGGTGGAGGGAGAAAGAGAAAGCTGTACTTGGAGCAGCCTGACTGGGTCAGAGTCAAATTTAAAGTGGTAGAGTTGTGTCAAAGAGGCAGGGCCAGATGATGTCTAACAGTCAGTCTGCCCTCTCACTGATCTTCCTAATGCTTTACAGAGAGGCCCTCCACTACAGAGTTAAACTAGATCAAGATGTAAACTTCTGACCTAATAAGCCTTATTACTGCAGCAAGTCCTCAATACAGTTAAAACCTAAGGTCATAGGCTCAGAGGCATGGGTGTGCGGGCCTGATTGGGCTACAAACTGTACCCTCACTTAGTTTTTTCATATGCATGTATTTGATGTAAAATATACCATCAAAATCAAACATTAACCCAGCTAAACCCTATGATATAACATGGAAACACTGTGGATCCTCCGCTAATTACAGTTCACACTTACTGTAACTATGGCAAAGGCTATGCCAGCTTAAAATGGAGCATGATTGGTTAATACATTTTCTTACACAATTCTTTATAGGATATTATAGGAATACTGATGCCATATAAATGATGCCATAATGTAAGGTCACCATGTGATCTCACCACAGCCTGCAGTGTAGGCCACAGCAGGATTGTTATAGTAGTACATAGTGATATAGCATTGGTTCAGAGGTAACAGTAAACATGTCAGACTGTTCCAACTCACAGAGTGACGGTCCTGTTGGGCAGCAGGCTGGCATCCGGAGGTTCAGTCAGCTCCTCTTTGCTGCAGCTGACCCTTCTCCCCACAGCCTGGACGCCGTGCGCTTTGGATCGCTCGTCCGTGCAGCTGCAGCGGCTGGTGGAGGCGAGCAACCCGGGACAAGCCTGGGAGAGCCTCGGCTCGGAGGCGGACAACAGGAGCAGCATCAGTACCAGACGCCCCGGCAGCAGAGGGATGCCAACGCCGGGCGCAAACATTGTCCTTCGGCTGGATCTCACCTCAGCTGCACCCCCGCCTCCAGTCATCCCATACCTCCACCATGAAGCTTTCAGAGGGGGGGTAAGCCGGGCAGCAAGAAACACAATTATCGTTTAGGTCTTGAATGAATGGTAAACTTGGAGATCCTCCACTCAACAATAAACACTCATCATGCGGTCATTTCAGAAATATTCAGCACCCTTGGTTTTCCAAGAGTGTCCCGTTATGTCATGGCAGCCCGGGCGCACAACTCCCTTTGGTCCAAATGGTTAATAAATTCAAGGGATGTGTGAGTCCAAACGTCTTCAGCACCTACAAACAGGCGCAATATTCTGTTCACGGCGGTCGTATTAATTACCTTAAGAGATTTACATCACTTTTAGGATAATTGGGAGTGTCCAGATTACCGTTATCTCCCACTCTTCAAATTAATCCAGGAGTCGATGAGATTCACGACTGAGCAGTCACAGCCAGAGCCACACTGTCATCTACATGAAGAAGTAGGCTAAAGAAGAAAGTATAGTATTCTCAAACTTTTGCCAGTTGTTTCGCCCCTCTTAAAAGTTTTCCTCAGTGTTTTTCCCCGATTCCGGAGGTCTCCGTAGACTTCTCTCAAGCGCAACTTTACATTCATTTAAACAAGGAAAAAACTATTAGTTCGGACAAGAAGTGAACTGGTCTTCATCGGCTCCTGTGTAATTCCCTAAATCTAGCGGTTTTGCCTGCTTGCCTCTGTCACACTCAAACTCACTTAGTTACTACCCCAAGTGCGCCCATTCCGTCTCCGTCTGCGCTCTGGTCCCCGCGGTCCTAGCGCATCCAGCCCAGCCGGAGAGACACACGGAGGAGGTTTCACATGTGACCAGGGGCTGAACCCACCTGAGCTCACTGCACACACCTTCATCAAACTTCATGGCACAGTCCAGTAGGCTATTTTATGTATTGTAGTTGGCTTAAATGATATGATAAAAAAAACGAAAAATACATAATGTTTGGTGCAGAAACAATTCAAAGTCATTTCTCAGTCATTTGCATGTCCTCTTTTGTTTAATTTGCATTATGAGCGAAACTGATGATTATCAGGGAAACTGATGATGAATAATGACTTATTAGCTCAACATCATGATGTATCCTATGGGATCTTTTAAGAGAAAGGCTTACAGTAGTCAAAAATAATATAAGTAGATGATAGATTTGTTTGCAATATAATTTTGAATGCTGACAGAACGTTATTTTAGTTCAGTGCTACATCGCTGTTGCTTTGCTCCTTTTTGATTTGAATTGGCTGTTTCCATCCAGGTTGTAGAAGACAGGAAGGCTGCGACTTCAATGTGCGCCTGCATTGGGACAGCAAACTAAAGTTATGAATGAATGCTGAAGGTCTCTTGTGTATTGTGTGCTTCAGCAGATCAAAGGCCTTTCATTCAATCAGCGGGAAGGAGAGGAAGTAAAAACTTTTATAGATACACTTCAATAAATTCTATAGTGTTGCTGAAGAAAGAGTTGTGGCAGCACAGGACAATTTAAAATGAGACTGATCTGTCATATTGTAAATGGTAACTAAATTATAAGAGTTTTTCTATCTCAGAATAATATAAATACAAGTTTTTATGTGGCGATGGCCACAGTTAGGGAGTGGCTGGTACAATGAAAGTGACCTTTTCTCTGAATGCAAATTAGTTTTTGCAGTTCTAACAAGGCAAACTAACCTGCTGAACACTACGTACTAAAGCCCAATTCAAAGTCAGTGTTGTTATTTGCATACCATATGTATGTTGTTTTTGTTGTCAAAGTAGATATAATATATGGGCTAACAGATCTACTGCATGTTGGTACTTGGACAAAATGCTTAGATTTAGAGGTACTCTGGGAGAAAAAATATTCCAGTAACTAATCTTTTGTTGAGAGACTAATATTTCTTAAAATATGGCATTTTTCCCCGCTGAAAGAATCACACACAATCCAAAAAATACAGAGGATCATAAACTTCCTCAAGGTCTCCTTTTCACATTTTTGCCTGTGTGTATGGAAAGTTCCCAAAATCCAGTTCTGTTTTAAAAATACTTTTTGATATACGAGAGGCCTGAGAGGATGGAGACCGTTGCGAATCAAATCTGGAGAGCATTTCAAAATATGAGAAGGTGAACCAGGAAAGCTTTTGAAAAGGGACTTTATGCAATTGGCCTTGACATGTATTCACTGACATATCCAAACTGCAGGCACCTCAGTCATGCGAGCATGCCTGGCAGTATAATGGTGCACTGTGCTCTGACCCACACAGTGGACCCCGGGTTTGTTATTCCTGTACATGATACTGTACACTGGAGCAGGCTCAGAAAGCCAGCATGATTATTGAAAGAAAGCACAAGGAGTGGATGGGCGCCTGCTCAGCAACGAAACAGAGGGCTGTTTATCCAAGCTGTTAAATAAGGCTTCAAGTACAACACCCCCCTCCAACTCCACGAGGCCCAAATCTGTCTCATCTGGAGAGCACAGTTTCCATTTAAAATGTCACGTCCCAAACTGCACATTACATCAAATTGTACTTAATGGCATCCAGACAAACTTTAATGTCGTTCCAACATTTTCTCTCCATGCACCCCACAGCCCCCCTCGCTCTTTATAGCCAAGCAAGCAATCTCTCCTTCTCCCAGTTCCACATCTGGACTCCATCTCAGGTGGGGTATTGAGAAAAGGGAGGCACGTCGGGAAGGAAAGGTGGAACGCAAAGAAGCTTGGAGGCTCAGAAAATAGAATTGAGATGTCTTGGGGAGATTTTGATGGAAGTTACGCAAGCTTTTGGGACGTATGAGAGACGTGAGATGGCTGTTTGATGATTCCTCTCGAGCATGTTCCCGTTGTCCTCCAAATCACACGTTAGAGCGCAAACATCTAAAAACAATGAGGTTTTCAGCGCAATCAGAGATGTGAACCAGACGACTGCTGAGATTGAGGCACAGCTCAGGCTAGCGTTTCTGCCAAAGGATAAACAAAAGAAAACTTCCAGCCGGGGAAGCAAACACAGGCCCTCTATAAGGCCCTCATCTGTTGCTGAGTCTTTCTTGAGGAGCCCGTGACATCTAGTGGTGTGATCAGCAGCACACAGAAGGCCCAGCCTCTCTGAGCCGCTCTGTCAGTCTACCAGTCAGTTCTGCAGTTGCAGGCATTTCCTGGGAGAATGGTTTTAATTAAGGATTTATGGGGACATTAAACCCACTGCTTCCACAATTTATGGGGATATCAAATCATAATGTGGTGCCATATTTTTCAGCACTAAAGACCTTTGTCTATCATTAAGAATGGATTAGCAGTAGATGTAACAGCAGTAGTGGTAACCCTTGTGCTGTTGCATTGAATCCAGTATACATATTGTTGTAACATCGGCCTTATGATGCTGTGTTGGTACATTCCTGTTTATATATACAAAGCACATATGTAATACTTTGTGATCCATATTATAGGAAGCACTCAATACTGTAATAACTGGGTAAATATGTATGTAAGATATTTATGCATACTTGAATAAATGTATGCATGCAAATGTATGATAGCTGCATGTTAATAAAAAAAACAATAATTCCTATTATCACATTTCTCCAGAGGTAATTCAATTTGCCTTTATGTAAAGTTTAATTGCATTCTTGTCAAAGTTTAGACACACATTATGTGCAATCCTATAACTGCATTCTGTCTATTTTCTCCTTCTTCATTTTTCAGCCTTTCCAAAGTTCAGAGGCACTTTTAATACTGTAGTAATGCTGCCCTCTTCTGGTCAGAGTGAATTATATGATATTGTTTAAAATTATCTTTGCACAGTATGATTCTAGTTTAAGTAAGACAGGGTTAGGTCCTGCCTTCTTAAAGACTGACAGAACACTTTCAAGTTCTAACTCACTCTGCCAATGTGCTGCATGACTGCACCCTGTCAGATGTGGGTGACACCCTACCTGTCAAACCTGTCCTCCCAGAACAGGGATGTGTCCGCTCCACATATTTTAATGCTGTAAACTCCATCCAGCAGCCATTCATATGGTCTCAAGTGTGTTGACAACAGTCTGAAGGACAAATCAGCCCATGTAAACACTGAACTAGGAATTTGAATAGGAAGCAGGCTGATAGTTTTCTGTACAACTCAACTTTTCATGTGACGTTGTGTCTCCAGACATCCCTAACAAGGATTCATTTGCATGCCTGTGTTTTTTTTGTCTCAAATGGAGAATTGGGATAGTCAAATGTTCTATCCATTTTTAGACTTACACGAAAGTCAAACACTTAAGTGAAGTAAGACAGGAGGTTAATGATTTACTGAGCCTGCAGTGTTGTCCTGTATTCTAAATAGGCCATTTTCAAGGAAGACATTTTGTCAGAGCAGGAAAAGCACAGGTGTAACTAATAACATTAATAATGGCCGTGCCCTCTTGTGCATGCTGGCTTACTGAGGCACATCTGTGGAATGGAGTCATCATTAACGTAATTAGTTACACATGTGTTTTACTGCTGAGACAAAATGTCAGCTGTGAAGAAAAGGTCTATTGAACTTGACTAGACTTGAAAAGACAAAACCTTAGCATCATTACAGGCAAAACATTGTTTATCTATTACCGGTGTGTCATTTATTATGAGTTAAATATTTGCCATACCATAATCTTGCTTGACCCCTGCCAGGTGCTAATAATGTGAAGTGTACTTGTGTAATGTGAAGTGGGTAAAAATAGTTAGACAGGGTAGACATCACCAAAAAGTAATGAAACAGTAATGATGTAGGAAGACATTTACACTCTAACCACTTATTACTGTAACACAGTCATCACTGAAGAAGCTTCAGGTTGTGCGATTTTATTAAGTGCCACATGAAACGCAAACATTATAGAGTATCTCTGAGTAATGCTGTAACTGGACAAGTGTAGCATCATCATCATCAATTCTTTTCACACTAAATGTCCTGTGCATATATGCATCTTAAATGGTCTATATTAAAGAATACAGTTCAATCACAAAAACATCAAAATTATTTGTATATTTAATGAATCTATAGTCCCTCATAAGCAACAAAACAAGTCAGAATATATGTTTTTGTTTTCATTATTTATACTCATAAATTCTGCTTACAAAAAAAAAAAATGTAGAAAAACTCGAGGGCTTTTGGCCTGACTAGCACAAAATTCACAAACGCTTTTGTGTCTAACAAACGTGGACCCCACCTTCCCTCTCTCATGCACACACACAGTCAAACACACAGATGCAGGGAAGGCTGCAGAAGCCACCACACTTCTGCATGTGAAAGCATGCAACCATACACACACACAGCACTGTCTGTGTACAGTATCTTTAAAATGGCATGCAATGTGGGTGAGATTTTGGTCCCTTTGTGTCAGCAGGAGATTCAAATGATTATCCAGATCCTCAGAGAGTCAGAGAGGCAGTCCTGTTGAGTTTGTCTAAAGCGTTGTCAAGTTATGTAAATCTGGCCTTAGTACAATGTGGCTTGGGTCCACGGCAGCTGTGCACCATTAGAGCTAAGAATAACCTAAAGAGACTGGAGACTGGGCCATATGAAAAACAAAGCCCCAATTCTCATATAATTATAAGAAAAGGCAAGAAAGTGAATCATAATATTGCAAAGTATCGCTAAATGTGATCAGAAAAGAACATCCTGTGCCGTATCGTTGACCAGCGTCCACCTCCACGCCCCATCCCAAGGTCTATAACTGAGTCCGATGAGGTGGAGCTTCAGGCAGACAAGCAGCACTCTACGTCCAGAGCAGGTGTGGAGTGGCAGACTCATTGGCGAGGGGACACAGTGGCTCGAGGGGAACTAGCTGGGCCTTGGTGCCTCTCTTTGGCGTGCTTCTCACAGTACATCACATCTCCAACCCAAAAGTGACCTCTCATCCTGAGGTTAAGACCGCAATCCGTGCAAGTGTAGCACTCCGGGTGGCGGAAGTGGTCGTCCGTGATGCGCACAGCCAGCGTGCTGTGGAAAGACGAATGCAGTCAGACACCAGACAAACTCGATCTGACAACAGGGTGTAATGATTTTTCCTAATTTCCAATGCAAATCAACTCAAGAGCTGCAAAGGTTAGCACAGATAAACATCATGGTTTCATTTGTATCTTAAAGAAAAAGTGACAAGTCAACACCTCAGCAAAAATATTAGCATGTTCATGTCATATTGATTAGAACTGAGACTTATAATCTTCTTTTCTAATAAATACATGCATTGCTAATTTACTTCCAAGGCAGTTTCACCTGAGATTCTTCTCTCAAACAAGTGAATATATTTGAACTAAGGCAGAAAATGTAACTGTATCACTTCAATAACGACAATTCAAACATTTGATCTGCTTGAGAAAGAAGTAAAAGTGCCCCACTGGAAGATTTGTTTTTACTTGATTTAGGTCAAATAAAGCTCAGTTATACACCCAATTATTAACACTCAAATATGAGTCAAATGAATTTAAGAGACTGTTTAGTGCATTCAGTCATTACTTTAGACACAAAACATACAGCCACACACTCTGCATGTGGAACATCATATACTGCAGGGCAAATTATCATTGTAATTATTCACACACACCTATGATTTTCCAGTGAACCTCTAACTGCATGTGACAGTAGACTTACACAATGCTGGTGCCACACTTCTCACAGGTGTGGTTTTTGCCGACTCCTCCCACTGGTGTGCTTGGTTTGGGGACGTTGGGCGACAGTTTCCCTGGGAACCGCAGGGCTGCCTCTGGAATGAAACACAAAACACACACACAGACATGAACACAGCTGCTTATAGGGATGTTCCGACAGTCTCTCTGTTCATCACATCAACACTCTGTTAGTCTACACTGCCCTCTGTCAGCAGAGTTTGTGTTTCCCCACTTGTCATCACTAGCTCGCCACCCATGGGACACGCTTCACGAAATGGGTTTCCACACATTGGTTATTATCACGTCATGAAAGAATGTTATTACTATCTGGATTCATTTGCTCCGCCATTTATCTAAGCAGAGGGGGAAAAGCAGGGCAGATGCATTCCATGATATGCTGTTCACAATATAAACTGCACACAGGATAACTTCTCTCTACATCCTGCACAGGTGATGGCCATATGGAAGTTCAAGTTACAATTCAGTAACTCACACTTGCATGATATCAGCAAACAACTGTAGGAGACGATATAAATTACGTTGCCTTTGACATAATAGCGGAATCCTGAGAACACTCCCTGAAAAGGGGCAATTCAGATAAATCTAAAGAATATATGCTCTTCCATGCAAACACATTCATGTTTGTGCAACGATGAACACTATTGAGTATTGCATGGTAAATAGGCAGAGATTCTTTCTCCTTTCAATTGTGCACATTTGTTTGTGATGCAGAGTGCTTCTAACCTTTCTCGTCAGCCTCCAGGACCTCTTGCAGCATTTTAAAGGTGCTGGACTGACGAGGCGCCGTGCGGGACTCCTTATTCTCCTGGATCATCTTGTACACCTCGGAGTCTCTGTCGAACCTCTGCATGGCAAAGTCAGAGCTCGAACTGCTGTGGAAGGAAGAAATTAAAATATATATCACAGGTTATCACGTTCACTAAAATCATACGTCAAGCTCTTGGTGATGTGTTCAGAAGAAAACGCACATTTATGACAGACTTGTGAGTCCGAAAACTAAATCCAGAGGAAATGAAGAAAGGGGCAGCAGCTGGCTTTGAGACTTTGACCTTCTAGTATGAAGTCTAGATTGCACACCACAGGCAAGAGGCCAAAAAGTGTCTAATCACATAGGCTCAACAGGAACCATCATATCCCCTTACAAGTGAACTCAGAAAACAGCCTCAAGGCCGACAGTGGATGCTATATAGCATGTGCGAAATCCTTTCTAATGCAAAATAACAGTGACTGAATCTTTTCAGCCACCATGATTGTGTAAATGCCAGACACAAGGCATGATAGAAAATAACTGACATGAGCTTTGTACTTTGTACTAACAGTCTACAAAACAGCCAAGAAACAAGAAAAAAACAAAAACTACTTCTGACTTTGCCTCTTGTGGGCGTTCTCAACCAGTCAGTGCACAGGAGGGGAGAGGAAGCTTTCACCTTCGAGTGGTACACGCTGTCAACTCATTAAGCAATTAGAAAAAAAGAACAGTGGCTCACTTAACAAGCAAATTCTTTACCCCTGGTGTGGTGGAAAAGTGGTTACTTTTTACTGCTTCTTCTGTACTTAATGTGTGGTTCAATACCAATCCCTCCCTACCGCTTCTGAAGAAACGTGCATTAAAATCAGGACAGGCGGATGTAATGGTAAGTAAAAAGAAACACAAAGATGCAAAGTTCTCGTGTCAGTGCATTTGTCTGGAGGGAGCTGGTGTCAGTTGGAACCGGTTGGCCGGGTACACTAGTCAGGCCAGGTGTAGTTTGATGCTTTCCACCTGTAGCCAACTTGTCAGCCACAGTCAGTCAACGCAACCTGACGAACTGTCCCATCTGTTGTCACATATAACAAACCTGCCCAAGTATTTACTCTATAACAGACACCTGTGCTGTGAAGAATCTGCTCGGAGACAGTGGTACAAGGTTAAAATTCCGAGTTTAAGTCGTGTCACATATTTGGTGTCAAACCCTTTGTAGTCTGTGGTATTTATGAACCACAGACATCAGCAAATACTTGGTATCTTCCCTGGTGATGCTCTGCCAGGTCTGTACTGGAGCAATCTTCACTTCTTTTTGTTTCGGCATTTTGCCTTCAGTCTGTGAAACACATGCTCAGTTGGACTGAGGTCAGGTGACGGACTTTGCCAGTCATTTAACATTTAGCTGTTTGGCCAGAAAAAACTCCCTGGTTGCTTTGGCTTTATGTTTAGGATCACTGTCCTGCTACATTGTCTGAAAATGTGGGGACTATGCATGAAAAGAGCTTTTGAGTACTGACTTTAACATCATAGTCATGGTTTTATTTTAATTCCAATATTCAAAAGTCAAAACCTTATAAACAGTGTTACTGACCAAATAATCATGGGCCTCATTGTGTTGCATATAAAACTACATCTCACATGTTCATAGGGGTTTAACCAGCTTCAAGCATGGCTGTGTTTTTATACGTGTATTGTTCCAGGCTGGATTTCAGCTTTAGGCTTAGGCTTCCCACTAAATGAACATGGCTGAAACAGGAGATGGCAAACAGACAAGACAACAAATATGCGACCTAAGCAAATGCTCAGACCCTTTCCTCCGCATCGCCGAACATGGCTCAAATTGAAAACAGACCGCTAAAGAACATGCTCCAAGTTCTCCACATGCTCAGCTCCACCCTCAGTCCATTTCCCCTTTTCGCTTCCCTCACCATCCCTTCTGAAATTGAAATCTCAAAACAAATGGAAAGTCTAGGTCAAATGGGAGGAAAACAAATAACAAGTGGGGTGAGAGGGAACGGCATGCATCTGAACAAACAGTCGAGTGCACAGATTTGCAGAGGAAGCAGTTAGATTTTGCAAAGTATCAGACAACTTCAGAGAAGTTTGTCATCTGGGAATTGTGCTTTTAAATGTTCTCACATCTACACAATGTCTGCATCTAACATGAATGTGTTGCTGGTTTCATGGCACAGAGGAACAATGATAATGATATAGTCATAGCACATGCATGTAGCCAAAACATATCCAAGATCACAGGACTAAATTCCAAACCACATTTCTCAAACCGGCTTACTTGCAGTACAACAACCTAAACCAGAGTCGGTACATCCTGACAAAAGAAATCCAAATGACAAAACTCAAAATGACAAGACTCACCTCAAAAAGAAAGAAAGAGGGAACAACGAAAGGGAGTTGAACTATTCTTGCCAGCAAGTGTCCCTGTATTTCTAAACACTGCTGTAGCAACTCAGAACATACAGGAGAAAACACAATATTAGCACACGCTCACAGATGCTGCACACACACCTCTATCTAAACCATACAAGACAGAAAAACAAGAGTCTGACTGAAAGGTGTGCCTCTGGCCTGAAACTCATTGGCCATGCGACATGAAGGGGTGGGTGAATGGGTGTGACTGAGTCTGTGATTGGCTGGGGAGGAGCAGGGAGAAGCTTGGTGTGCAGGCTGGGGGCTACAGACTGGGGGCCAATCAGGGGGAGAAGTAAAATCTGACTTTTTTGGGAGTACGGGGTGTTTGGATATGACTGCAGTTGCTGACACGTCATATCACTAGCCGTGGTTACCCAAAGGGGAACTGGGGCCAAAGGCAACCATTCGGCACTGTGAAAACACACACACACCAGGCTCTGCAGCTGAGAGAGTGGACACAAAGGATTATGTGAGAGACTAAAAGAAAATCTTCATTTCTGCTGGGAAAAAAAACAAAACATTGGTGAGTCCAAGTGAATCAAAAAAAATGCTCAGAGGGCAGCACCTGTACGCTATGAAATGAGTCAAATTACAGCTACATCACCTCATCAGAGAGGGCAAAGCAGGATAAGGCAAACTGCGGTGCAGGTCGGTGAACACAATAGTGTGTTCCCCAAAGGCTGAAAATTCATTTGTAGTTGTCAACGCAGAGTGCCCTGCAAACAGCTCTAAGCACCAAGAGTCAGCTGCAACACAGCAGTGAATTCACAGGCTGACTAACACTAAATGCACTGGTTTGACAGACTTCTTTCAACTGCTTTTCCACACAGACGAAAAAATAATTACAAATATATAAAGGAATGTTTCTAGCAGAAACTGGCTACCCAGTCACATTCCAAAAAAGGGTAATAACACAATATCATAACCACTAACACAACCTCGTATAATCCAACATAATATCCCTGCCATAAAAATTACTTCAGTCAAGCTGAAACAGTATCAGAGCTGTTGATTCAGCAATATTATAGGTGTAGATACCATTTTGTCATAAGACGAGATTACACTTCCATAAAACAATTACAGTTAGTACAATAACACGACACGACTGTCACAACTTGCAATAAATGTAATGTTTTTACAAAGTGGTAGCTTTTACTGACAGCTTATCAGGACCTGGTAATGTTGCTTTCTTGGTTTGAATCCGTGGGTGTGACCCCTACTGGCACCTAGATGGCACTGCCTGCCTGCCTGCCTGCCTGCCTGCATCTGGTTAGATTTGCAAGATTCTATAATTTCTTCAGACATTCTGCACTGAACTATGGTGTTTTATTGGTATCTGCAATGCAAGTGGTCTTTACCTGCGACGAGGGGACATGGGTACATCCCGATCAATGGGGCTATGGGGGGAGTAGCGTCCTGGTGGGGTCGGGGTTCTGCTGGACACAGAGTTATTTCTGTAGTCTGACGGGGAGAACTCCTGTGGAGGAAGAGGAACGTGACAACGAAAACGAGAGAGAGTGAGTAAGCATGAAAGGCAAACTTCTTGCAGCAGCTGAAACCAACTTTGCAGTTCAGAGTTGAGGAATCTGTTGAGACAGTGTATAAGTGCTTAGACTGTGATGCAATGTTACTGTAAGAGAGTCACACAAAGAGCTATGTTCAGCGCAGAAGCAGGAATTCACAAGCAGTATTTCAAGATTACTGCTCCAACAAGCAGCGTATTGGCACTGAACAAATGTAGCATCCCGTTTCAGGAAGCTCTAAATCTGAGGAGACCGTACTGTATGACAACCTGGAATAAAACAAAGTCCGACACGCCATCATGTCGGATATATTCAGTCAAGATCAAAACAGGAGAGATTTATCAGCTTAAATAAGATCCACATGGAGACACCACATACAGAAAACTGGAGATTGTTTTTACTTCATCATCATCACATTTGACTGAATCCTGAAGAAATTCCTTCAGTTTCGAGTACAGAATAAACAATACACTTTGTCATTGTTTACTTGAGAGCGCAGGGCACCAAATACCATCAATGTTTCTATTCCACGAGTCACGCCCAACATTCCTCTACTGCGGGCTGATCAGTCTCAACAATCACAGCAACATTTTTTATCTCGATTACCATTTATATCAGAGCTGCACTTCAGTCCATCAGCTGATAGATGATAGATTGTGTGGCAACACATGTTTGGCACTGACTCCAGCGTTGGTCTGATGGGAAAGGCAGAGCCAGCATGTACTTCAATGGGTTCCAGATGCAGTGCAAATCTCACAGTTATTCATGGTAGTTATAAACAGTGTTCTTCATCGTGGCATGAGAGAAGACATTCCACGCGGTGAGAACCTCATTCAGTCAAACTGAACACTTACTGTACAAACAATAGTGTGATTCAGTAGGGAAACGTCTTAGTTAAGTGAATAACATTTGACTTTTGACAGAAGAGGGCGCTACATACCTACTGTACACAAGAAGCTCATCAACTAAGGTCTCAGAAGATGTGCCAGTGACATTTTTTATTGTAGCTGTTCTAAGCAAAGGAAGCAGCGCACACAGTTATAACATTATGGGCAAAGGTCGATTTATTTAAGTTTAATTATGTCAAGAGAGCAGTAGTGAGCCACTAGTGAAACTGACCTCAGGCACATGTTCACAGTAAACACTCAGCACACCTGGACCAAGTCTGCACAGCACATAACTCAACCCAGACACATTTACTGTCAGGAATCCCAAGAAATAAATTGTTTTTAAGCGCAACACTGTCTGGCATCTTACAATGTCCACCTGTGATACTGAACACTTGCTGATCACGGAAAGCATACTCATGCTCTGCTGCAATATGCAAACTAACAAAATGTCTTGGGTTTTTAAAAAAAACAACAAAAGGAACAAGTCTCCAAACAGTTTCACAACTTCCAGTTTGCTGGGGAAACAAAGCTATTACTTTATTTTAGGTCTGTGCTCAGTCCAGGAAAACTTAGACTGCGAATCAAACAGCCCACAGACAACTCATAAGTACAGCTTTCACAATAAAGCTCACCAAGTTTTTCTCCCTCAACCGTCACCAGCTGGCATCAGTGTTATATAGGCTCCCCATCCAAGGGGGAAATGTCTCCACCCGGCTCTTTGAACCAGTACACGTCTGAGACTCATGTTGGAGCTTAATGCTGACACAGTGGCACTGATGGAGTCAAAGATTTGTGTGTCCAATGCCAGCACCCGCTTCCAATTCAGCAACTCTTTGAACAATGTCTCTGTTCTCAATTGAGTCCAATTTTCCTCTTCTTTTTCCTAAAGTGAGTGGGCAGATTAGTGGTGCGTGCCAGGAAGCCTTTACCAGAAACGATCATTGGGACGTCTCCTTGCAATTCCTCCAAGGATAAACGCAGCATAATAACTGCAGGCTCATAAGATCACATATTCCATATCATCACAGTACAAGAATAGAGACGTCCATGTCCTCTCCTGCTGTGAACCAATCTCAGGGGCACATACCTGATAGATATACATGCTTTGGGGATTCTTTCAGGAAGACCTAGTGAAGCCACACAGTATGTGCATATGAATCCACACTAATGCAAACCATGCTTATGTTATATAAGTGTCTGGCTACTGAATGTGGATCTTCTTGTTCTCCAATAGCAGAAGAGTTACAGATAAAATCACATCTCTGATCTATGCGACTCGAGAGGAATGCAATGAAGTAAAGAAAAAGAAAAAGGAAGAGGGAGAGAGAGAAAAAACAAAACAAAAAAACAAGCACTCCACTGTGACAGGGAGTATGCAGCTGTGATTGAGCTTGACCTTAGAAAGTTCAAAAAAACTGTCTGCACCACCAGAGCAGTTCTCCCATCACAATCATCCATTCTACAGTCGCCGATGCCAGCCTTTTATAGCAGTAACCATGGCATGGCTGGCAATGACCTTAAACTGGGCTTCCCAAAACATCTTTGTTCTAAAATCTTCCCGGTTCCATTGTAAGCCATCAAACCATTACACATGGCTGATTTCAGAGCTACAATGCATTTGGTAAACTGTGCCATGGCAGTGCCAACAATGCCCCCATGTCTCATGGTCTAGGCGACCTGAGGAAAGCCTATTATTTTGTCTGGGATGGGAGCATGGTTCAGAGATGGGAGAGACCACTGGAGAAAAATCAGCCAGTTCTTCCTGGTTCCTGCGGCTGGGGAGAGGAGGAAGCTCTGATTAAAGCTGCACTGAACTGTAATCAGGAGCTCAGTCAACATAGCCGGGATCATTAGTGCAAATCACTGGCATGCTGTGCTGGTCTTGAGCTGCATACACTAACATATCCAACCGAAAAATCTGCCACTTAAGATACATGACTATATTCAAACAGAATCTCAAACCTCACCTTAAAAAAGGCCCAGAAAACCTATTTTCTCAATCAGCTTTTTTGAGCGCTGGGGTCGTACACAAACAATATTTTCTGCCAAAGGTAGAACAGCTTTGAATATTTCACATGAGAGATTGCTGTATTCGTGTTTTTGTGTGTTCTTTTTTCAGTTTGAAGTGGGCAGAGTTTGGTTGGGTGATGTCACCCATTTGTTATTTCCGAGCACCAGTCAAAGCTGAGCAACATCAAATCAAACCCACACAGTCCTGATGAAGGTGAGATTAGCTGAGTTTTTGAGTGTTAAACTCTTAATAAATAATTCCTATGGACATTTTTTTCTCCAGACTTTAACTTTGATTATTGCTTTGATTATTCAGTGATGTGTTTTTAGTATTATAGAAAAATATATGAAACCAAGTTTTCAGGGGCTTTAATGTTGAAATCTAACTATCTGCAGGACGTGCCCCTCTGCAGCAGCAAGACATCTGCAGCAAACATGGCAGACTAGTTCTGGAAGGTTGTATTGAAGCCTGCTGTTTATTTGAATGATCCATCCACCCATGCATTTTCTATACCCGCTTTATCCTTGGCAAGGGCGAGGGGGCTGGAGCTTATCCCAGCAAGCACTGGGAGAGAGACAGGGTACACACCCTTGTGTCAGCAAAATGTGACATTATGTAAAAATCCAAACATGAAATGTGTCACTTCTGATGTACTTGCCTTGTTCTGAACATACTTTATTGGTATTGTCAACCAAGACAGGTGTGACCTGACAAGCCATAACAAGCCACATTTCTCAAAGCAGAAAATAAAGAGTTTCTAACTACATTAATTGTGCCAAATTGTGTGTTCTACATCACTCTACAAAACAGATTTTAACTTTTTTAACTTCAGCAACTTAAAACCATTAGGGATAACAGCTTTACAAATCTATTTTTATAGTCTTACTTTGTTGCTCTATAAAGTATTTTTGGATGACTGAACTTAAATGTCATGATCACATTTAAGTGAATGACTAACCAAGTGCGACTGGTTTATGTTCAAGAAAGGGCTCAGTACGGGGTAGGGGGAAAAACTTGAGGATAAACTGTCAAAAAGAGAATCACTCTAAAACAAAAACATGCCCCTGTCTATGATTGGCCACTTCAAGACACAAACAAACAGGAAATGGTGAACTGAAGTGAAGGCAGCTGTTTCAGATCAAGGCCCATGTCAGGCATTGGGGACAGTGCCAGTGGAGGAGCCTTCAGTCTGGCTCCAAGCAAGCCACTCTGCATCATCATCATTACCACCCTGCATCTTCAATTACAGGGCACGGGCCAGCAGCACACAGGACTGAAGCCTAGGGGAGCTTTTATTTTGGGAAGCTTGGTGCTGCTGTAAGAAAGTGCTATAACTGCTCATTCACCGTCTCCACCACAGACATGACTGCTGTACTACAATGAGGCGGGGGACAGCAGACATCCTGGGCTGGGTAATAATCAAGAGCTGTGTACAGTGTTTCCTATCCAGCAGCGTGCATTGGTGGAGGTCCTGAGCAAAGGTCCTGAGGCTGATGGTAACCTACTCGTTATCCACTGTCACTGATGGACCCTGCCTTGTAATTATGTCTGAGCGATGGTGCATCACTGTATCCACATTCTGCAACAAATAAACACAATATACTGCTGAACACAGGACATACTTTTATATAAAAATTCATGTCATTAACATTCTTTGCCTTTTTTATTGCCTCATATCCCTCTGCAGCTGCTTTATGGAAGTTCTGACTAAAATCTGATTGGAATAATGATATGATTAGTGGAGTGATGGGTGCAGACCAACTACAGCTCCTGTAGAGGCTGCGTCAAGGGATAAGCTCATTTCCTCTATTCTACATATGTATTTTCAAGTCCAACATTTAATAAATGGTATAAAAGGATCTAGTTTTCTAACCTTAAGGCATGCTTAGTTTACCTTTATTCCAAAACAGGGAGGTAAAACTCTTCATATACAGAACCCAGTCCACACTGCAGTACATGGAGTAAGCTTTAGAAGCCAAGCTCAATCCTCTATAATAGTTTCTACATATACACATTCTTGGCCCAGGCTTACACTGTGCAGCATTCAATAACATGGAATAAAGTGACAGATCTTGGTCATGTCAGTGCTCATACCTCCCCCTCTCTCCATTCGTTTGCCGTGGCCACACACCATCAGACTGCTCCAGATATAAACCATATGTACAAGATTAGAGGCCAAATGAACAGCAGAGAGATGAAGACAACAGAATGACAGTGAGTGTACAGTAATTCACGCTGTCCACGGTCAGCTAAAACAGAGCTGCATTTAGTTGAAGTTTCTGCCAGTGAGACTACAATTTTAATGTTTTAGTCTCAACTTAATATCAGCACAAAAAGACACACTGACATGCACAAGTGCTAGAGGAAATATTTGGCAAAAACAACATCAGGTAAAAGTTTTTCTGTACTTCACTGTCCATGACTCCTGACGCTCAGCACATAATAAATATGTATAAACCTGACTGTGCCATTACAATTCACACACACGCAGTGAATACTCTGAGACAAGCCAAAGCTGTCTCATTTGATCATAGTGTAGGTGGTCCGAGGGAGGCACTCACCCACTAACACTGCCACCAAAAGTCAGATACACAATGAGGAATGAATAAGAGTGTTTATCCACGAAGGGTGCTACAAGCAACACATTTTTCATCCCTATTAAATTCCCCACAAGGCTCCGACTGGAGCAGCATATCAAGCCCATTAGACATCTGGAGTTCATTATGGTTGGACTAAATCGCTGGACTTGATGATACTTTTAATTCATGGTCGCCTGGATGCCTCTTTCCATATGCATCAAAAAAACAGTGACAGTAACAATAAAAAGAAGCTGAATTTAAACCAAGTGAGCTGGTCAAAATTGTCATAATGATCTGGGAGGTCTCGATATTTTAACAGCTCATCAGGGAAAATCCCTCCATAAAGGTGATAGAGCTCTAATGGTTAATGAGCCTGAAAGCAACATAACTGCAGTAATTAGACAGAAACCATCTGGCATGTTTGACTCTCTGGTTTCCCACAGAGGTATAGTAACTCTACTGTACTACAGTATGACTTATAATGCATTACAACATGATGGAGTATAGCCTAACGCTCATATTTCTACTGGAATTTCCGTGAATGGCTAAAACATAAATCTAAAATGTCAGCAAGACATGCATTTATGGTGTCCCTATGTAGCAGAGTTATTTTTCAGTGTTAACTGCAGTTGCCATTTTACCAGCTGAACAATTATGATTTATGACCAACAAATGGAACCATAGTAACCATTACCCTAAAACGTAGGTGTTGTCGTGTGTAAAACTAGGGGGAATATATGCTGACATTTCTGTTTTTGCTGGCATGAATACACCTAGGGGCAGTTATACACATCATTCCCTTGACAACAATGTTTGGAATGTTGACATACCACTCAACCACCTTCGTAAACAACACCAACTAGTAAAAAGGCCCATCTCTCCTGGCCAACATTTCCCCATAAAACCTGCAGGGCCAAGTATCCCCATGAGTGTGCCCGGGGGCCTGGAGAGCTCGGGGAATCAAAAGTGCCCCAGTTTGCTTTTCCACTCCAGGGGAAAGAAAAACAGGCATGTTGATCAATCAGTGGGGATGAGGAGAGGCATGCTGCCTGCGCAGTGGCCACAATGGACCCCAAGCTTAACGGCTACGGGTCCACATGAAAAGACCTCACACTGTCCAGTCACAGAGCTCACTGTACAGAGAAGAAGAAGAAAACATCCCTTCACCGTGGCCACAGCCAGCACCGCCCCCCCAACACTGGTTTGGTTTAGCACAGCATCGGCCAGCCAAACCAAACAACAGCCCCACTCATGTCAGACCTGAAATAGTACATCATTCCAAGCCATCATCGTCAAGAAAAAGATATGCATGACTGCATTTAGTGCTGGAGGAGAAGCCACTACAGGTGAGGTGTATTTACCTCTACAAGTCTCCAGTCTTGAAGATAAATAACTTCAATATTCAACCAACAGTGCGTGTAATATACAGTTTTACATTTTGACTCCATTTTAAAAACATAAACTTAGTTCTATTCCTGCATGCCAAGTCTCCATTTCTGCTCCAAAGCGATGACCACAACTTTGCACTCCAGTCCACCACAACCTCCAGAATAGAGCAGGACGAAGCCAGCCGCTGGCATGAGGAGAATGGTGGACAGAGAAATGTATGGGGTAGAGAATGTATGGATGGATACTTACCCTGCCCTCTCTGGATAAAGAGTTTAGTGACACATGTCATACAGCCAAGGTCTCCACCCAATTTAGCATAAAGAGGAAAAGTTTGGTCTGCACAGTGGGAGTGTCAACCTGCAGGAGCTGGCCATCCTACAATGGCAGGGATATTTATAAAGCAACCACCCTATCCCAGCACAGGATCGGGCAGCCCACTAAGGCAACCATCAGGAACCTCAAAGGGCAGCAACTACAAACCCAGACATGAAGCCTGGTCCTAATGGTCCAGTGACAGGTCAAAGCAGTTTGGTTTTGGCCAGGCTCATCGCAACAGAGATCCTGTTGTGGTCATTTCTTAATGATATAAACAGATGCACTGAATCATGACGGTGGCCAGTTCAGATACAACCTCATGCCAGGCTTCCAGGAATCTAGGATGCCTTTGCTCTTTTTGTCATGGTGGTGAGCTTGTATTTATTAAAGTCCATAAACACACCCAGTCACATCAGGGCAAGACAAAACAAAACTACAAGGTACAAAGCTACACCTAATAAAGTGCATCAATGTGTTGGAAACAGGGGTTTCCCAACACATGTCTAGAGCAATACATTTTAAATCTCTACTGAAGGTCAGAGGTCAGTGTAAGCTGGTAGGTTGGGACTGTTGCTTCAGGACAGTTTTGCAAGATGAATGCTTCCTGCAACAAGGAGTTGAACCCACACCTTCTGATTAAAAAGTCACTTTCCTTAGTCAACACACTACCCTTTAGAGTTCTTGATCAAGATGTACTGCATAGATTTCCTGAAAAACATTCATTCACTTTGCCAAATGTTTATGCTAATGGTAATGTAAAGGTCAGTGCAGACATTCTTGTCCTAAGGGGATTGTTTTGCAGTGTATGGAGTGCATTAAAGTCAAGGGGCTTTTGCATGCAATTCTAATCTTTGCATATTATCATACAGGAGTTCTGTGTGGTTCTGCAGGCAGTTTGGACTCCATGATGAGGCACAAAGGACATTGCTGTGTTTGAGCAGCCTCTGGGCTGCGCACAGTGGTGTGATGGCTTAAGTACAGTTTGGGAATGTCAGCTCCGCTCCACCCTTACCCCCCGTCTCTTCCAGCTCCCATCACACAACGACAGGCCTTGTGACGCGAGGGAAAAAGCAGCACCAGCCTTCCACAGCCTCTGCCATCACAGCCACTATTGTACACAGGCTTTTTCTCAGGATATCCAACACCCTGGAAAATGGGGGATCCTGTTGCGCATCCCACTCTCCTCACTCAGGGAGCCAAAACAGGGGTGGAAAAGCCTTTTAGGAGCTTTTCAGAGAGGCTGATCACCTGATACAGCAGCACTCTGCACCTCTCAGGAAGGACAGAGGCCCTTGTCATGAAGGCTCGACATCTTAGTGCTCACTGGGATGCTGTGTTCCTGCCAGCCAGAGCAGCATAATGCACAGTGTGCCCATGGCAGGCCTCTTCCCAGCCTTTTCCCCACTGAGTGCTCTGAAAGAACTCCACTCACTAATCACAGCTCTGCGGCGGGAGGCTCATCACCACTTTAAAACCAGGGTAGACATCCCTTGGAGGAAGAGGTCAGCCAAAACCCAAAATTCTCATCCACTAGGCTGGATGATGGTAAACACTGAAGCTGTCAGACATATATGGCAGAGCAAGCAAATCAGCTTTAAGACCAGAAAAAGTAAAAAGGGTGGACAAAGCAGTGATTATCTGCAATTGCGGTCTTCTCAAAACATATAGCTTGATATTAATTCAAAGATACTGAATGAACAGTTAAAAAAGGCCAAGTTGATATTGGAGTAGAAGGAGATAGAAGGAATGTAATGTCTCCCAGAGGATACAGGATGAAACTGATTCCAACATAAGAAAAATGAGAGAAAAGGGTGAATTTAAAAATGGCAACACCATAAATACCACAAATATGCGAGGCAGTCCCAGACGGACAGTTATGACAGGAGCGCGTTCATTCCTAAGGGCTCGCTGATGGAGATCTCAACCAAAACACAGCTCCTAATGTGTTTTTTGGTAGGCCAATACGGAAGTTTGCTCCACCATGGTTTGCTGGCTGCAGCCTCACTATAACTCCACAGTGGGTTTTTGAATGTGGTTTTGGATTGATGCTGAAAACATCAGCATCTGTATAACAGAGGATTACAATGCCTTCATTGAGAAATGATACAATGATAAACCCAACATGCAATACGAGTAAACTGAATACTCGAACTATTCAGACTATTCGATGACAGTCAAAGCAACAGATGTGACAAAGACTGCAGTTTAAACTTTTATAAGACACTTTTTAGGGGCATCGCACTTTCATTAGGTTGGGGGATTCACAAGAGACATAAAAAATAAAATTTTAAAAACGTCAAAATTGAAGCAGCAGAAGCCGAGATATCCTCACTTTTAGTCCCTGGTGTGGGTCATCATCATAAAGCTCCCTACAGAACCGTTTCCAGTCTGAGTAGTACTCTATGTGACAAGTGAACTGATCTTCACATGTAAAAAAACACACATAATTGGAATTTGAAATGGTTTATTTATAATTACTTTTAGCCAGGGCAATACCACCGAATAGCTAAGTGTAAAGGACATGACACTAGACGACTTCATCATCTCCAGTCCAGCCTACTGTCTGCCTGAGGTGTCAGCCGTCCAAATGAACTTCACATATCACACTCATGACATCATACTCATGTCAGTTGAATCTGCCTAAACAGTGAGCCAGTCAGAGAGCTGATTCATGTCTGCACACACACACACACACACACACACACACACACACACACACACACACACACACACACACACACACACACACACTCTCTGTATTAACAACTTGGAAGGAGACAACACGCCATGTGGCTTTGCAGTCACATCAAATTAGTTATTAGGACCAACTCTGGTCTTGCATTCTAAAAGACTATATTTTGCTGGGACCAGATTTCATGGCGTTCATGACCGAAGCATTTTATTTCAATAAAAACTGGTCAAAAGATGTTCAGAAAAAGTAATGACAGCATCCTCAAAAGACCCACTTGGACCCCAGTTACATCATGGCTAGACCGGTTCATCTTCTCCCAGTGTGAAAGAGATCAAAACTACTCTGACGTAAGCCCCCAGTCTCAGAGACTGGACGCCGCTGTGAGTGACAGTGCATCTGAATCCCATTTAACATGTAAACAACACAAAGAATCCCAAACTCGAAGAGAAACTTTAAAAATGGACCTTCTCAGCCAGCAGCCTCTCAGAAGGAACGCTTGAATGTTTTGAAGTTCAAACCTCTGCATATTTATCTAACTTTATGTAATGTCCAGAGTTATAAAAATGGCTGGGATTACTTGTGCCATTACAAAAGGTCTTGTATGTTTTTTCCTACTCTGTCATCTCACATGTTCTATCTTCAGTGGGACCCATGCTTGAGACTAAGCATGTAGGCATAGCTGAAATAGCTCATGATGAACTTTCCCACAACATTTTCTCTCTTTAACTCACTGAAGTCTTTCCAGACGCCTGAGTCCCCCTTTTTGGTTTTGTTGCTGGAATGGTAAATAAGCACAGCATAGTTTAGCTGCAGTCTCATGATAACCCCAAGTCTGTATTTTACAATCTCCCATATTTTTCCACTTACTGAGACTAATTAGTCTCCATTCAGACAACTAAAGGTTAAGGCCATTGTTTTGACGGAAAGTAATATTTTTTTTCCTTGGAGCAGGCTCTGAATGAAACAGCTCCAGACTGTTGTTCAGCTTAATGTCAGATATTTTCAAAGACTGACCTTTGAAGTGTATACACTCCCTGCTATAAAAATGTCAAACCCTCTCTGTATCCTGCCTTTACAGTGAAATCCACATACAGTACACGGAGTCCACAAACCTTTTTGCTTATTTTTACAGCAGTGACAGAACAAAGACAGGAACACAATCAACTCTTCTCTCTTGTTTCTGGTTGGACAAGACCATAATTTCACGCTCACTAAAAACCAATTAATTAACCAATTAAATACATTTTATAGTTGGAATTCAGCTGCTTTCATTTTGTAGTGCAGACAGTTATTGCCTTAATAAATGGTGGACTGACTGCATAGCTCAGAAAGCTGAAAACTTGCTTTGGAAAAATTTGGCTGGTTTAAAGAAATGACAGAAACCAACCTGTGACAGTGGTCTGGACAGCCTGTGACTCTTCTCCTCTGGAGACCATGAGCGCAGCTGGACACTGTAACATGAAGAGAACAAAGAGTCAACGATACATATGCATGATTTTGCGGTGGGCAAGATGACGATACATAATCATGAGACAGACATATGTCAATCCTGAGATTTTTTCAAATAGTTTGTGGTACAGTTGTTATCCCTTTAATGTCTCTGGATGTGTTTGCAAATCAATAAGCAGGACAGACTAAGTGCAATATTGGATTTTTATATGACTTTTGCATCAATGTGATTAAGTACTTTCATTTGTCTGGCATTTGCTGGATTAGCAAACATACGTTTTCCAAATGTAGCATTTTCATGAAATATATCAAGATTACATATACCGTGATACAGGATTGTATACAGGACACAGGATTGTATTTATATTGCCCTATGCATAAATTTTGACTTATTATAGTCCTGCAGGTTCCCCATAGGGATCTGCACAAATTCCAATATGATGTAACAGTAACCTTATTTATTTTGAAGAACCACAGTAGTTTAAATGAAAATAAACCACAATTCCTAAAATTATTGCTGTATTGAAAAGTAACAGACTGAGGTACTGCACAATGTAACTGACAATATTATATAGTGAAAAACAGATTTATAATGATTAAGATGTGCGAACAATACAATAATACTAAGAATTAAAATTCTTAATGACAAGATGGAAATCAAGTACGTGCAGGGCAGGAAACTTCATCAGTCTAAACGAGGGAGAAACTTTGAGTTCGAACTGTGACCTACTGAAAGGGCCAGGAGAGTCAACAAGCGGCCATGTTCAGAGAGAGCGCGGTGAACGTTCCACATTCTGCCTTTTGTTAAAGTGAATGCAAACGGTGGAATGTGATATCCTGTGCATATCCTTTGTTACTACAGAACAATCCCATGGCTCCACTTTCTGTCTGTTACTCTCATACCTATTGACTCTGGGCCTGTTGTGGAGTCAAGAGAGCACTTGTTGCAACTTTTTGTCCAGATATAAGCCTATTTAAGCAAAGAATGGACGGGTTTCTGAAAAAGACTCAACTGTCCATTTGAAATGTTGAGCTCTACAATGTCCTAAGACTTTATTGTCTGTTCATGCTGAAATAAATCGTTTTAATCTAATATTTCAGGCTGATTGTCCAAACTGTAATTTACAAGTAACCAGATCACACGTGTGTGACTTCAGTATAATCCTTTACTTGCATTACAACATTGGTAAGCACAGTAACAATGCAGGAGTAGACAAGCCGGTATCTGTCCAACAACTCCGAATGCTTCAAGGTCCACTAGTGCTTTTTTATTTTATTATTTATTTATTTTTTTTAAAAACATTAAAAAGGAAGAGGGTGGCATCTGCCTAAAAAAAAAAAAAACAACAACCATCAAATATGCATTGCAGCCAATTAGTGGGACTGTTTTCTATCAGATATGCAATAAAAACCATATTTGAACATTGCAATGCTGATTTCCAGTAAAGCAGGTCAAGTGAGCTACCTCTTGTTGGTGGTTGGTGTCAGCCTTCCCCTCTTCCCATCGGGGCTGGCAGGAGGATCTGGTGAATAAGGTCCAGGGGACAGCGACGCAGGGCTGGAGATGGTGTACTCTCTATAGTTCTGATTCTCATCTCGACTCACTATTACTGCCTCCTACAAAACATCACATCAGAGGAATGTTACTGCATTAGTATCTGTTGAACGTAACTTGATCTTGATCTACTACTGCAGTTTTGCCATACAAGTAGGGAAAGGCTTAACTGACACGCATAATGGACACCTGTGAGAATGTCAGCACACACAAGTACACAGAAGTAAATGATGTATCCTCAAACAGGTTTTGACAGATTTTGTATTCAGTAGTGTACTGTAGGCGGTGCTCTGGGACTCATTATAGTCTCATTAAAACACAGGAACAAGTAATAAAGTCACTACAACGTGTTGTATTGCTTCCATCTTGAAGACAGTGAAATAAGCAGATATGTAATAAACAGATGTGTGATGCATTCATTAGTGGAAATGAAGCAGCATACCCTGTGTAGTCAAAACACATTATCCAAATAAAACAGGCCCTTGTGAGCAAGGTCGTGGATCAAAAAGTTTGAGAATACAGTTCTGGACATCAATGTGCTACTTAAAGTGGAAACGGTGTAAAATAATCAATACGAAGTGTAAACAAATGAAAGCTCCTGTGGAGCTGCAGCACTGACCTGGAAGCGTCCGGTGAGCTGCTCAGGGGTGCTGATGCCATTGGTCTGTCCAGGGCTGAGAGGTTCAGGTCTTGAAAGACAAAAAACCACAGAGTTGACCAATTGGCTGTCAACATTGATAATATCTGACTACCCAAAATTTCATTCTCCATCTATGTAGCATGTTGGATAAAGTCTGATCCCATCACTACTGAAGCAGTAAGGATATTAAATAAGCAAGGTATTTAAAACTGGTCTAAACATCATTCAGGCCAGCTGAAGTATTTAATATCATGTTCAAGAACTTGCAAGGAAAATGCCGAGTTGTGCTGTTTTTCTAAGGATCATAAGTCTAAGTGAACTTAATTTGAAGGGCTGGATAGTGAAAACAAAAATAATCATTTTTTGACATCCTTTTTTTTGTCCTGGCAAGCATCCATTGGTATGTTCCCATAAATCTTTGAGATTACTGCAGAAGACGGGAACTGCAGACTCGGTCCCCCTCTTGAAAATATTGCTCCGATGGATCTCGTCTTCCCAACTAGTCACTTTTGTTCAACTTTCTTAAATATAAAAAACACATTATGTAAGCAATTCCATCATTGAATTTGGAGGGGAAAATATGGGCAGTATAAGCGCCAATGCAAACACACAGTGCCCCCCTGGCTGCAGGGCCAGAGGCTGAGTGGCTTTTGGTTGAGCCCAGGGTAATGAGGCACACAGGAAGGCCCGGATGCCTGCGGTAAATCACCCAGAAACACACCTCTTGTGGCCTGGGCTCCACGTACTGCGTACAAGAGAGGGATGGCAAGAAGACGAAAACTGATAGAGCACCCGTAAGACATTTCTTCCCGTAGGAGAGATATTAATGTGGAAGGCCTGAAAAACTCATCGACTATAAACTCAATTAGGAACTGCACAGCTGAAAAATGCTCACCTTGTGCTTTAAATTTTCACTTTCTACTATGTACATCAGAACACCAGAGGAAGTTGTGGTCTTTAAACAATGAGACAAATGTGAGGTCTGTGATCAGATCAGTGTCTAGTCGATGACCTCTGGTTACACGTCTCCTTTACAGGGGAAGAATTTGCTTCTGGTGAAAATGTTAACTTTGACTTTACACCACAGAGATGTGAAACTGGCATAAATCAGCACTTGTTACCCCATACTAGCTGTTCACAGCTGTCATCGAGGGGACTTGGAGCCAAAGTTCTCACAGCTGTTCAAACACAAGAACTCTGCCTAAATAAAACTTGCAACATTTTGATTTAAAAACTTTCTAATCAAAGAATAAGTAAACAAAACGACAAATCTGATCAGAAATTGGACACCATCTTACAGGTACCTTATCGTTTTTGGTACTCTGTGCTAAGACACATTTGAATTGGTACCAAAAAGATTTTTTTTGTGGCGCTGTCTAAGGATAGAGGGTGTCATATGTTGTAAAATGATAAGCCCTCTTGTGATTTAGGGCCATTTACTTTACCTGACTTTCCTATTGAGGTTTGATACGTAGTTCTGTTGCTTTACCAATCAAGGGTCACTCAAAGTAATGCAGTCAGGCTCATATGGTGTTTGTAGTTTCAAATTAAGTGTTCTGAATCTTTGGTGCTCAAATGAGATAATGACTTATGCTAGCTGCTGGAGGCACACACATACACAAAGCAATGCATGCATGCACATCACAGCATCAAAGAGGAAACTCTATTCTACTGTACCAGTATATAGTAGCTGTGTGGTAAAGCTATAAGCTATTATGTGCTGATGGCTAACTGCATTAGAGAGAGCAAAAGGATCACAGAGAGAGAAATGCTGTGGTCGACATGACATCATCCGCAAGGCATCAATGAACAATGAAGTCCAAACAAGAAGCTGCGAACAAAGCCCAGGGTCAATGACAAGACAGTGATGGTGTGGTTGCTTTTGTCATGTAAAAATAACCCCAGTTAGCAAAGACTAGGATGAACATGTCGCTAAACCACTGCCTCTGCATACAGCAGCAAACGCCTAAAAACAACACTCTTCTATTATGAGGATGGGCTGATGCCAGCTTCTTCCAGTGGGCAACACCATCTGTGTGATGACGGCCAAGTCACATCCACATCACTGCTGGATTGATGAGAATAAACTGCCAACCAGATGTTGAGCTGGAAAAAGGGAAGGCCCTCAACTAAGCAAAGAACAAATTAAACATGCAACTCAACTACAAAACCTCTTGAGAGCTTGTTTGGATGAAATTTAAATAGGTAATATGCTTGATGGGTGGCATTAAGACAGGAGCCTGTGAGATACTTTAGAGTCTTGGTGCTGAAAACCACTTACAGTTAACAGAGTGGGATTAAGGACATGGCAGAACTACATTGTGACATTGTCCTGGGCAAGCAAGGAGTAATGGTGTTGTTTCTGGCTTGGTGGGAGACATGAGGTCAGCAGGGAAAAATTCTCTCACATGGACGAAGGACATCCAGGGAGGAAGTATGTGAAAGCGCATGAGCGCGTGTGTGTGCGCAATAAGAGAGGGCAACAGTGACAAGAAATGAGAATTTCTTAATCAAAATGCCAGCCAAGAGCAGTCATGGCTCAAAGGAAAAGCTTTTTAGAGGCCAACTCCCTCTCACCCAAACAAGGTCTTGGCAAATCTCAAAACAGGGTTTATTAAAAAGGACTAGGGAAGGGAACTGTGTGGCTCTCATACACGCTGGCATTGCCCCTGATTACAATCACTTGTTTTGTTTTGTACAGTGATTGCAGGATAAAGTTTAAAACAGTGTAAAGAAAGATGGAAGCTGGGGCGACTGCGGTCTTGGCACAATCACAGAAAATCAGGGACATTTAATATTCATATGGGGAACTATGCTGCAGATGGTTGCATGGCACTGTATTGTATGTATTTTATGTTTATAAATCCAACATATACATATGCAGAATATAAAACTACAAGGTCGCAGGAATATTCTATAGCAGATCTGCATGTCAGCATACCTCTCCACCACCAGCTGCAGCTGGGTCTTGGAGTTCTTGATCTTGTTCTGGGCCTCCACGTTCAGCATGTCAGCCGTGTTTTCCCCGTTGATCTCCAAGATAATGTCACCAGGTTGCAGGTCTGCCTTCTCTGCCTTGCTGCCCCCGTTAACCTGTTGAACAGAAGAATGAGCTTCAGTTAGGGCTTCCTGTCCCCAGGTCCTGCTCTGAACATAACACTTAATAGATGTCATCCATCTGGCAAGCATAAACAGCTCTGTATCTTATGGCTGTGTGGACAATTTGTCAGTGGCTGTCATTCAGCATGAGTAAATGAGAGAAGGTGTTGACGAGTTGCTTCACACTTTTGCCACACTCTTAATCCAACTGTCTCTCTCTACAACTCATAACACTCGGCACAGCGCTTCACACACATGGAATGAGGCAGTGCCGGTCAACAGCGGATAGATTCATGACACCCTCGGGGAGAAGTCATTAGTGTGACACTACTTGATGGTTTGACTGGGCTTGACCTTTGCAACCAGCCTCAGCGCATGTCAAAGTCAATGCTATACCACCACATCAGAGGGAATTCCACACTAATGGGCCGAAACATAACATCCTAGCCACCACTTTCAGCTTGGTTCCTGTGTCCAAGGAATACAGACCCAAACACACAAGCTTACTAAAACAAGAGGCAAGCCGTTTCTCAAACTGGGCTTTGCAAACCAATTTCAGTGATAAAGTTTCTCCCTCAGCAGGAATGCCACTTCAGAGAACCCGGTTGATATTTGAGACAAGCAAACATGCTGGCGTTGTTTATTGGATAGCAGTAACAAAATCTGACTTAAGCCCATTATTCATAAGACCTGTTTTTCTAGCATAAGTTGTCAAGTGGGGGCAAACAAATGTTTCTGAAGTCAAAGTCTGTGTGAAGTACTGGTACCCTGCCATGGATTTGCCATAATTTATCTTTTATGGGTCTGAGGAGCTACTGGGAAAATCTCACTGGAAAAATCCAGGCCAAGGTGGTGATGTAGGACTAGGATGTGCAGTGGGCAGAACTGGGTGTCTCTGGCATGCAGAAGTTAGTCTGAGTCTAAGTTTCCTGGTGGTGTTTACTGTGTGCTGTCTGCTTACAGTGGTAATGTTTCCACTTCTTCTTTTCCATCTTCCAACAGTGACTGGGAAAATATGGTCAGCAAAAATAACGTGCACGTGCTAAAGTAAGAATTTTACTGATGCACGTGGTAATGCATGCATGTTAGCACAGAAACACAAACCCACACTCACACACTGCACTCTGGAATCAGGAAAACCTCACCTCCCACCTCAGCTTCCACTGTAACTGTAATCAGTGGTTTCCTTCTAATGTAATCTACTTCCATTCTATTCTAACAGGTTCAGTAGTCAAGGAAATGGGTACGAAACAGCTCGCAGACACAAACAAAGACAAGAAAAGAGACGTAGTGAGGAGGAAGTTGACTTTGCATGACATGCCATTATAGGCTGTGCTTTCACAAAAACAGAGGATATGGTTTGATGAGGTGTGATGGGGTTTAGCAACATGGCGGCTGTTGACGAGTACCTTTGATACAGTTATGGCCTTCTTGAAGTCCCTTCCTCCAAATATTCTGAAGCCCCATGGTGAAGGGCCGATAAGGTTCACCGTCAGCGCCATTTAGTGATCAGGTCAGCACACACTAATCAATACCCTGAAAAAACAAGAGAGACACAGTGAACATGAGTGCGAGTAACATGTGGGGCATAAACATGTGCATGGCTGAATGTTTTCATCAGAGACACATATTTCTGCTGGCCAGGCTTAATATTAGATCAACAGGTGAAGACAGTGACCATTTGCATAAGCTGCCTTTCATCACCATCAACACTTCACTTCCACTGGCCTAAGTCCCCTTGACATGGATTGTGTAACCACATCAAATAGGAATGGGAAGAATCTGAAACCAAAAGACACATGACTAATATTGCTAAAGTGCCAAAGAGTTTCAGTAAATCCAAATGCTCTTTTGAGACAAGGAAAATAAACACAAACAAAAAGTTGTGCAAGCACAATGCACAAGGAGCTTAAGGTTTCTGTGTTTCACTGTGACCACTGTGTTTAATGTATATGTATACAGTTCTGGAGTATGATATATGACATGTAGTATGGGAGCCCTTTAAGACATGTTTATAAGAATGGGCTGTATTAAGAAATGTGTTTAACAATTCAGTTGTAAATCTGTAGTGGATATTTTATATTTGGGGTTTGCACGAAAACTGTAAATCTTTTGTTTAATATCAAATCATTGGAGACGCCAATGTCTAGTGAAACCATGTGCAGAGTTTTGATTGTTCTATTCTCTTGTAGACAAGATTTTTCTGTAAGGCATTAATGCAATATACAAACATCCACAGGCCTTTTTGCTGATCTTTTCCATGTGGGACAAATCACTTCATCTGTACAATATTTTGGGGTTGACAGTTAGCATTGACCATCATGTTGTATGTTAAGGCTCAAGATTCTGTTAAGCCTTTGTCAATTACTTTTATCCTTCACAAACCTACACAGCTACATGACAGGATAGACAAGTAACAGATCCCCCAGATGGAGATCTTTTATTACTGGTGAGGATGGAGCTTTCAAAATATTACACATTGCAAAATTATAAACAGTGGTGACAGTGTGGCATATGCTACTGCTCGCAGCATTTAGATTTTCTCCAGCAGTCTGTGAAACCTTCTGTATGAGCTTATCTGTACAGACGTACAAAAATGAAGATCCATGAGTAAATACTGTGTGCTAAAAGCGGAGATATCGCTGTTGACCTGGCAATGATTCGCTATCCAGCTTTATGCTGCTTGACTCCAACGGCTCTATGACAAAATACCTGCATGTTTTAGGGTTGTGTTTGGACAATTCTCGCAGCAAGTCACTGTGTCAAATTCTCCTTGAGTTATCACTGTGAACACTGCTGACATGAACAGCATGACAACAATGATAATGTCCCTATCAGCAAGGTGCTGAAGGGTAATCACATGGGTTACAAAACATGATACTTACGTTGGCAATAACTGAAAGCCTTTTAAATACATTTTCAATAAACCTATAAAACTGTTTGAGAAGGGGTGTCTCGAGCAGTATTTTCCACCACTGTCATTGAACATCCAGATCCAGGTAATCAACTAAACTCACCATTTACACCATCTTCTAAAATATTAGTGGGCCAAAACTGATGTTCTTCGACTTGCAGATAACCTGTGATTCAATTGCCAGTTTACTCTGATGCTGCTCATAGTTGTAGATGAAGCTCGTCTGTTGTGTCACTGCATGTGGAGACGGAACTCTGTGGCGTACAGTGATGATGGGATGAGCACTTACAGGTTCATAAACACATCAACACCTGCACAATGCAAACACACACACACACACACACACACACAGCTGCTGTGTCTGACTGAAACTCATCTCACTGAGAAAATGTGCATTTATTTTAGCTGAGGACATTAGTGTAACAAGTAATATATAGGTACACGCGTAGACAATGACATAAGCTATCTTAAGTATAGACGGCTTATCTCAAAAAATAATATGTCTACACCCAAACAATTTGACACCATCTGTTGCTTAACTCACAACACAATCAAAGCTGGGTCTTGCATCAACCTTTGAAATTAAATGCAGAACTTACACCTAATAGTTGACTGTTCCTTTCTACAGAAACAATGCCATGTTGGATTTGTTTTCCAGAACATTAAGACAAATTGCACTTTAATGTGGACTTTTTGGCAATACATTTATTATTATCACCATAATCATTGCTTGCTATTATTTTACAGTCTTCATGCGTACTTCAGTTCAGAGATAAGCCATATAGAAGCATAAAAACATTTAGATCAGAGTGTCTTCAGTTGTCAAGTAATTATAGCCATACCATGTGCATGCACCTCTGCATACATAATGTAACTATCAGTTATTCATGATGATGATGATCTCAATACAACGTTTACTTTCATACATGAAAGTTCAGGCTGATCCAAAGTACTGCATATCAGGCATGTAGACAGAAATATATACTGTGGCCAGCAGTGGAAATTATAATCTTACTCAAGGTCAATAAATAAAGTAATAAAACCTTGTCAATGATTAGAAACATTTCATAATACACTTATGAAAGTTTCTAAAAAGTATGAGGAACAAGCAAGGAAAACTTCTGGAAACCACAGACCCACATAAAGTGGATCTAGGACATCAGCCACGCTATTCCCCTAAATCCCTCCAAACACTGGCCCATTTCATCAGCCGCACATTCCACAAGTGTTTGGGACATGCAGTGCAGACCCAGTTAGTTATTAAAAGTCTGGGCCAATTAGCAGGGTTACTCGGCTCACCATCATTAGGGTCTCTTAATTGCTGTGGCCTCCAGAAATAAGTGCAGTTGTGATAATAACAGGGAGCAGCTGCCCAAAAGTTTCCCAGCATTTGGGGGTGTCAATTAGTTCCTTGAGCTTCTGCAGCTTCTCCCATGGAGCAGCCATTATCAACCGAGCACCCTGCTAATTCCCTGCGTAAACGTTCACAGTTAGCATCATAAAAACGCTTGTGGTGGATAATGTCAAAGTGAAAGGATGGTGAAAGAATGCGGCAGACCTGACCAACAGTGGAGAAGACCAATAACACAAAGTGGTGGAGAGGATAAGTGGCACACTCACGGGCTGTGCTTAATTGGCCGCTGATGAGGTTTTAAGACTGCACTGCTGCTCACATAAGATAAAGTGTGGAACACAGTTTGATGAAACCTCACTGTGACACAAAAGTACCGTTTGGGCAGCTGCCAATACACACAAAAGGTGAATTGTGTTCTGGTGACATGTCGCTGCTTTTGCTGCCAGGCCAATTTGGCATTACAATTCAACACACCCAACACAATGAGAAGAATTTGAGTCATGAAGTCATTTCTATGGCTCGCAGTTCAGCATGATCGGTGGCACAGCAGAGAGGTCAGCATAAGGAGAATGGAAACTGGTACTGTAGGTGTAGTGAAATACTCGCACTTCCGACTAACACAATGGACAGGTTTATGACGTACCTGCATTCCTACAGTACATACCAACAGCAAGGTGTCAAGTTTGACATACTACAAGAGGCAGCATCCACATTTCTTAGACAGGTTTATCTTTTGGCTCATACACTCAGTTTTGAGAGTTTATTATTAGGTACACCAAGCTAAAACTAATGCAGTCCAATATAACAATAATATGCAATAAATCCTACATTCAGTTTCAGTTAAAACTGTTTTTAAGAGGTGTCACTTTATAGTAATTTTGGAGACTAGAGAAGGCTGTGCTGTTGAAGTGTATTAGGAGAGGCGTTTCTACCATTTTGTAGCGCTGAGACGATCAATCAATTGGTCAAAAGTCAGAAAAATAATCTGCAAGTATTTTGATAATCCATTAGTTGCTAAAGTAATTTTTCAAGCAAACATTCCCCAACTCCAGCTGCTAAATTGTGAGGATTTACTGCTTTTCCTTGTCTTATGTGACAGTTACCAAATGTCTTTAGGCTTTGGACGGATGGTCAGACAAAACAAGTCATCAACAGGAAATTGTGATGAGATTTTCACATTTTTCTGATATTTTATAGACCAAAGGATTAATCACAAAAATATTGAGCTCATGAATCGATAATGAAAATAATCGTTAGTTGCAGCCCTGATTTTGTCCACCCCATTTTATCAGTGATGGTTAGTAGTGGGGTAATATCAATACCTCTCAATATTTGTTTTTACATGCGATTGTCCTTACATCTAACAAGTTTCCTCCACCACCACACTGGAGCAGAGGATCACTATGCCTTAAAGAGCTGCTGAACCAAAACAAATATTTTATCACTATGTTTCAATGACAAGCTTTACTAGCACATGATGGATTAAAGTGAATGTCTAACAAATCCAAAATAAAATTTAGGGAAAACCCTAGACATTGAATGTTAGGTACTGGCACAAAATATTAGCTCTTAGCAGCTTGAGACTGAAAACTATTCAGATACACCACGTTCAAAGAGCCAAATCTCAGTGTTGCTACTCCGCATATAAAGCACACTTTCGGGTGGCAGGACTGATGAGATGTTCAAAAAGGTAAACAAGACCATAATGAGCTCAGGCATCACTTGCTCAGATTGTATTTCAGTTTCCATAGGGACATTTTCGCTCTCTGGGGGAAGTTGAAGCCTGTCATGTACATACTCTATATGTTAAAGGCCGTTTGGAACCAGTCACATCTATGAGTGATTGTCCCTACAGGCAAAAGAGATATTGGAGGTATAAGGGAAAGAACAGGCCTTTTCGAGCAATGGATTCAAGACTTGTTGCTCCAACATGCCAAGAGCCTCAAAGGATTTATTTGCAAAAGGTTTTCAATAACATATTTTGTGCTTATGGTGAAAACTAAAGGAATGATCAAAAGACACCATTATGTCAAAATCTGAGGAGTACTGTATATTGATAGTTTTGGTGAAGCTAAAACAAACATGACTGATATATTATTGTTGATATTTAATGCTACTCTTTGACAGACTGAATAAAAGATGAAACAGTTTGTCAATTATTCTTAATTTACGATAATGTATAGCAGACGAGTGTAACTGCAAACAGTGTTATAGGTATTTTGATTTGTCTTTGACTAGAAATGAGACAAGACATGTGCTACAAGCCTCAGTATAACTCCCTGGTGGTCAGGGGCGGTGAGCCTAAGGGTAATTTAGGCTGAGGTTCCTAGAGACACAATAACACCTAACTGATGTGCAATCTTCACTTTAGCAATGTTTACCGAAAAGTGAAGTTATGGGTAGTTTGGGATGAAGGAGTGAAACTTGCCAACACAAGTCTGAAACTGTGTGTGTAATTTACTGGAGTGTGGCAAAGATTGTGATGACTCAGCCCTGATGAGTCATTAACTTTGATCTGCATGTCACCACAACACAGCTATAGCAACTAGTAGTCAAGCTGACTGTATGTATGTATGTATGTATGTATGTATGTATGTATGAAAATGCATCAGATGGAAATACATGGCCTGCCAAACATGCAGAGTGAAATGGCCAACCAATAAATATGTGCATCGCAGGAAACCATCACCATCATTATGTTTAACAAAGCTAATCCTAAGAATTAACACCTCATTTATTCCAAGGAATGAAACATTTGGGAAAACAAGTGGTTACCACATGTACAGTAGTGGAAATCAAGTATTCATGAAAACGGAATGGCATTAGATTAACAAAGTAGATTGCTGACTAAACCTCTACATAATAAAATGTCTGGCAGTCAAACCTGGCCACCTACATCAAATCTACACCTCTTCCCTGAATCACAAGAGTTCTTAACAGAGTTTTTCTTCTCCTTGAACCCTGGGCCAAAATCCACTGGATTGAACTGAACAAGCACTGGCTCTACAAAAAGCGAATACTGAAAAGAATGGCTGATGAACATAACAGACGCAATACATCCAACTGAAAGCTCTGGCTGAGCTTTGATGCGAAGGCACACTCTCTCAGAGGAACCACTGTGGCTGCAGGGGAATATTCCTGGTATGAATCACACTTGTCAAAGTTCTCGCTGGTGGCCATACACCAGTGTGAACTTTCCACAGCCCTCGTCAGTGATGCAGTCTACTGTTGACTTTATCCTGTGTGTCACGCAGTACACCGACAGGTCGGCAGCTACCTGGACACACACCCAGTGAATAAAAAGGACAAGAATGCAATAGCAAGCCTCTCCCTGGACTGAGCTAGGTGAAATAACATTCTAGCTATTCTCCAAATCACACCCAGTTGGTCAGATATAGCTACAGTCACTAGGGAGAGGAGAAAATATCAAACAATAACAAAAAGGGTGTTGGTTGATGAGTTTCTGTATCGTCATATATATCACTAATCGCTCATGTGTCATCAAAATAATTATAGACGGAGCCATACCTGTAATTTTTGTCGGTTACTCCCATTTGAGTGAGAACATTTTTAATGGTGCACGCTCCTGTCAGTGTTCATGCTGTAACACAATCTTAAAAAGTTACATAATCGTATCTACTGCAGTACAAAAAGATGCTTTCTAAGATCATGCCTTTACCGCTTTGCTGCAGAACTGCTACAGTGGACTGGATTGTGTGAAGTATGGTTTGTAACAAGACAAGGACTCCATGGTACTGACTCCACTTATCTCCTGCTGCATCATCATCGGGAGATCAGGTTACTGCTGTTCACACTGAACAGACTCCACAGTCTGCTGCTCAGCAATCAGGACAGTTCACCACATCCTCTGCATGCACAATTAGGCCCTCCTCACAAAAGACACACACCAACCACCACTTTGTTCATTACATAAACACTGTGGAAACACACTGCTGCAATGGTGCACCTTGGTTCATTCAGAAGCACGTTTGATTCTTGGTGAGAAACAACTTTTTATTTGGTAAAGATGGAGACATTATCTGCCTCGCAAACTCTTTCTACAAAATTAGATGTAATTTGCAAGAAAGAACAGAACCACCCAACGACGCCTCTGCCCCAGTTAAAAATGAAAACCACATCAAAAAAAAAAAATCAAAAAAATAATCACTTTTCAGACTGACTTCCTGCATAACATCTTTATCACAGAGAAAAGGTGCCCATTATAGGCTCTGAACTAAATAAAAAACACAACAGTAGTATTTGTCAAAACAAGAACTAAAATGTTCTTTTGCTCCAGTTAAAACCTCAGTGTAATTGTAAAACAAACAAATTCTTTCCCTGAGTTAGAAGGTAGCGAGTTGGCCTTTTCTCTGTTTTCTTGAAAAGCCACCGCTTTGCTCTATCCAAAATTACAGTGGTGCGTTTTGGTTCCTTGATGGCTTTAGCTGTATCCTATCTGAGTAACAGCATAGTGTTCTCTTAAAAACAAAAAAAAAGCAAAGCCATCAGGAAACAAACAACATAAAGTGAGAGGAGGGTTAGGTAGAGCACGCACACGAAATGCGTGATCACAATGGGGAAGGTACACAAACAGCAGGCGGTGGGGCTTCGGGGATATGAGGCTTGGGACTCTTCTGGATTATACACTGGAAACACCTTAATATAAGTACTTTCCCACCTGCTGAGCTCACAAGCAAGATCTATTAACTGGAACTGGAGGAACAGCCATGTCTAGACACTTTTAAGGGGAGAGAGTGAATTGCAGTGCTGGAGAGCCGGCTTGGACATGAACTACAGTGGACCCGCTAATTCAGAGTCAAGCCACTTTAAGAGGAGGGATCACCAGTTTAATAAGACATGAATACTGACTTAAATTTTCCTGAGGTTACACCTGGTCTAGGCCCTCTACAAATCACACTGACTGCTTAATGAGCAAAAATAACCTTCCCTGCTCTCCTGAATACAGATGCATTGACAAAGTGGAAGGTCTTCAGTAGGTGCTGGAAACCGGCACTCTGTATGGGCTTAAGTTTGTCTAGTCAGTTATACTGACTCAGTTTCCACATATCATGCCTCATTAGCCAAAACAGCTCATGTGTGGGTACTGCACACTTTAACAGCGCACATATTTGGCATCAATCATCATTTTCAAGGCTTCACTGCATTCTCTGAGCTTCCTACACTTTTTAATTTGTCTCCCAGGTTTCATTACTACAATACGTCTATAATAAATCACACTTCCTGCCATAACAAACAACAACTTATCACTGAAGTTTCAAACAGAAACATGATGAGAAGATGATGCCTGTGCCTGAGTGATTAACTGAGACAAGGAAATCAAACCAAATCCAGTTTGAGGCTTTGTGGACGTTGAGACACTTTTACTAACGCTATGTTAACTTACCAACGTGAGTGCAGTGTGATTTAAGGTGTCTTCTCCACCTGCTGTATCTCTGCGCGCCCCTTGACAAAACACTGAACACACACCCAGGAGACAGCAGGTCTTAGTTCCCCGCTTGAAACAACAACGGCCTCCAAAACGCGAACAAAACAAAGCAGAAAGCAGCTTAACGAGTTTCCTCCGCCAATGTAGGAGCACTGAGGCGGTGGTGAAGCGCTGGTAGTCCCTTGTCTCTGTCTGTCTCTCTTCTGGTGTTTCAGATGTTAGGGTGGCACGCATGAACGCCACCTGTGACTGCGCGCGCAGCGGTATCACTGGGACTACTTGGAGGGATGAGCTCGCGATGCCATGTGCTATTACCAAAATAAAAGCTTGACACAGGCAGAAACCCGGGGCGTGTCGCATCAGAGAGGAGAAGGAGGAGGAGGAGGAGGAGGGTGCCGCAGTGATAATTGAGCCATTTATCCTAAAAAAAACAAAAACCTCTGCGGCTGCGTTTTGTTTCCGCGCGCCACCTGCTGTCCGGAATGGGCAGATCAGCACGCGCTCCAATCAGAGCCAGTAGTGGCGTGGTTCACTTTCTGTGCTTTCAGCTTGTTAACTGAAGTTAATCACTTTCACCTGGCGTCACAGGTGTAAATAGGTCGCTGATTAGACTTAATAAAGTTATGGTTTATATCAAATAAATATTGCAGGTGATTGAACTGAAGACAACTTCATTTGTCAATAATAATTTCCTTTAATCTCATTTGCACGTGGGTTATTTATTAAATTTGTATCCTAATGAAGCTGTTTTGTATTGTATATTTTCTTAATCTTAAATTCTTGTCCTCCTTTTAGGCCAGAGTCAAGTAACCACTTAAATTCAAAATGAGAATTCACAATGGAGCAAATCTACTAAATTTTATAGCTACACCAATGAGATTTAAAACAATAACTCTCCTTTTATTAAAATGTCTGATCATTTTCCATTGCAGTATAAAGTAAAAATTGTTGCATTGTTTATGTTTATATGTGAATTTTAATATCACTGAAGCATAACTATAACATATATAAACAGTCATATATATGCTCAGTGTCATTTTTATTAGGTCTACCTGTACAGTCTAATGCAATCCAATACAATGGATCTGCCATAAAGTCTACTTTATGATACCTATAATGTTCAGGATTTTGACACTGTCATAGAGGTGTTAATTCAATTATATTGTTTTTAGCATTGAGGTCATAGTTAGTTATGGTGTTGTACTGGACTGCATTATATTCAGAAATGCTTCTAATATTCTGGCCCCCTAATGTTTGTGAATGGGAAGGACAAAAATTAGAAACACCTTTCAATATAATTAATCTTTAACGATGACCTATATATATATATAGTATATAACACTCAGTGTGTACACCTGTACAATCTAAAAAAAATCAAATACAACAGCCCTGTCATAACATCTATCTTTATCAAGCTCATAATGTTCAGTATATATATACATATATATGTCAAATTAACATATGTCAAAAGCATTTAACAAAGTTAACACATGAACACAAGTTACTTTCAGTATCACTCTGTAATGTTTAATTGCTTTAAAAAAATGCGTACCATACATATGAGATACATTGTTCTATAAGCAAATATATATTATACTTTCAATTTGATAAAAGGTTACAGTCTGTACAATCATCTCCTGTGTCTACTAAATACGATTCATTTTTACAGTGAAATCATGAATATATCATATCAAATTGCAAAATGACTTCATGATAAGGATTTCTAATTAGACACTTGTCAAAGGTTGCACTGGTACAAACATACAGTAAGTGGTTTTGGAAATACTGTCGAAGTGAGAATGTTAACCCCGTAAGCAGAGAGAACATTATAAAAGCAGCAAATGTAGCAGAAACAAAGCGAGCTGGGATTCTTCAGTGGAGAATTTAAAAGAGAAACACCATGAAAGGTTAGATTTGGCACTTACAGTATAACTTCAAATACTTCAGAAGACAATTCAACCATTTGCTGTGGAGGCAGCTGATCTTGTACAACTTACAGAGCTTTGAAATTTAATTTCAGAGCAAAGAAACTTCTATTACAGCACAAAACATGATCTATCTCTTTACTTCCACCTTCCACTCCATGACTTAAGAGGGACCAACATCATTGAAAAAGCGAAATATTCTCTAATGAATAACTTTCTTAAGAAACCAGTACATGCATTAATTATACCTGCTCCTCTGCATAGCCTTGTGAAGGGCTGTAAACTTATCTTGACTTGTCCAAGCCCTCTCTGCGCTTTACTTTAGGCACATATCTACAGATGTTCATGTTGTTTCCTCAAACTTGCCCAGGGTATTTTCAGAGATCTGAAAGAAAATCTGAGGAAGATATTTGAAGGAAACATTAATCCATTGAAACGCCAGAAAAATGTGCCATCCTAATTCAAATTTCTCAGCAGTGGTTTGTGATGGCACTGAGGTATCAGTGAAACAGTGCTGTTCAGTGGGAAGGAATGCAAATTTCCTGCAGCTGCAAATAATTGTGGAACAAAAAAGTCCATTCTTTGCATCTGAAACAGTATCATCAGCATTCATTCTTTCCTCTCAAGTGGTGTGTGTGAAAACAGTCTCCAAGTCTCAGTGGAACACACACACATACACACACACACACACACACACACACACACACACACACACACACACACACATGCACTCATGCAGGGAGGTGAGGTGAGAAACCACTCAATGCCCCTGCCTTCGACTCTGTTCTGGGAAACAGAAAGAACATGCAGGTCTGAATAAACCAGGAGTGTGGTGGATAAATGGGGGGAATAAATGCTGGGGTGTCAAAGCAGGATCTGTTGGAGTGAGTTTGAGTGATTGGTTGGGCTCTTATGAGTCCAGGTGGGCAAGCAGGAAGTGAGGAGGTCAAACCGGTGCCACGTAATTCCCAGGAAAAGTCCCAAAAGCATGAGTCCGTTCTGACGTACCTGTAGAGAACAGAGCACACGTTGTGGTCACACAACAGAAACAAATAAATGTATGCATATATTCTAAAAACTAAAACAATGTACAGTTTAAATTAATTATGCCAATTACACCTACAATGTTTCATGATGTCCACTAGAGGGGGAACTAACACTGCAGAATGCTTTGATATTGGTCACAATTAAACAATAATACTTAGTTGCCTCTAAAAGTAATTTCTTACCATTTTTTATGAAATTGTATTTAATCATTTTGTGTGTGTAATTTTTTAAATACTGTTGACTGTAGACCTGTTGTAAAATTCCATCCCTTTACTTAATGGAAAGAGTGTGATTTCCTGATAAGGTATCAGTAGATGCTCCATCTCAGATTTTCAATCCGTTACAAAAAATTACTTTACTGTACCTAACTGATACCCCATTGGTGTACATTCTACAGAAGGGTGACAAATTAAAGGACCTGAATTAAAATGAAAAGAAACATAACAAATGCAAAAACAAGGGCTCACTAAATGCTTTGATGAGTACAAAAAACATGTGAATCACGACCTTCGAAGTCACCTAATTTAACACCTATCGGAGATTTTGGAGCAACGTGTTAGCCAGTGCCCTTCAACACCATCATCAAAACACCAAACGAGGGCATATCTTTTAGAAGATTGATGTTCCATCCCTCCAGTAGAGGCATTGAAGCTGTTCTGGAGTCTCATGATAGCCCAAATTATTTCATTTGTCACCCATCTTTATGTAATGTCCCGCTTCACTATGCTCTTTCCACAAGAAATATATTGAGGGAGTTACACACATTGAAAATTACATTCTTTGTGATTTTAAAATAAATCTCTTTATTTATTACCTACAAACCAGCCATCATCACATTTCTCCATCACTTGCACAATGTCTCCTTCTCTGAGCTCCAACTCATCTGAATTCTGGGGTTTGTAGTTGTAAACAGCTTTGTATCTAAAATATTTAAAAAAAGACAAACAAATGGTGTGAGCCACAAATTCACTGAAGCTGCAACACTTGGTCTGTACTGCAACAATGTGAACAAGTAAAAATCTGGAGACGTACGGTTGGCGTTGCGTCACTGTTGAACCAGGGTTTTTTGGCACTTGTGTGTGCAGCAGGGAGTTAACATGTGGATTAGGCGGAGCAGCCTGGTTTGGTATTGCACCCTGGAGGAAATAGAAACCTCATGTCAGACATTATGAAATAAGGAATGATGAACAACATCAACACAAACAGTAACACCACAGGTGTCGACATGCAGTGACTTTCTCTGGCAGGCAGTGAGAGCAGACCTGTGAGGGCTCAGTGTATCTGGGAGTGTTCGCTGTGGTAGCTCCTGCTCTGTGTATAGACGCTGATGACTGAGTGGAAGGTGAAACAGCTCTAGCCATGGAGCTCTGGTTAGCTGAGTGTGTCCCAGCCCAGTGGCTGTTGGTGGGTGAAGCAGTTTTGGTGGTGTTGTGAGGCCACCAATTGGCCGTTTCTTTGGATACGGGTGTCTGGGTGGGGGAGCGTGACTGTGAAACTGGGCTGCCATAAGGTACAGGTGAAGACGGCTTCAGGGGGGAGTGCTCAGGTTTGGGGCTGAGGGAAGTGGGGGTGAAAGGGGATAATGGTGACCGCTGGCAGGGTGAGTGGAGTGGATGTCCTGGACTCTGAGGTCCAGGGGAGACAGGAGACAAGGGGCCAGGTGAGTAGTCGTCCGTGGAGTATTTGGTGCGAGGCATCTTGTTGACCTGGACATAGTTGGCCGGGAAGATGCCGCTCCGGCTGGTCCCTGAGATCCTCCCCTCTAACCACTTATCATCAACACGCCTGGTTATATCGATCACTTCACCCTGAGGACAAAAATAGAATCGAATTTTGAAAAGTTAGATATTACACAGAGAAAAACACAATATCAAATGAGAATTAAATTTGTATATAAACATATAAAGTTTAAAGTAAAGGCTGTTTAACATATTGGCTACACAAAGTAAACAATCATTTCTAACATGACAGTAATGGCGGCATCATCACCTTTAAAAATGTAATAGATGTTCTTGATGGTGCACTAAGGAGCTTTTCACTTTGGCTGCCTGAAGTGGCAATGGTGGAAAACTTTACGTTTTTGACATCTAGAAGGACTTCATTACTCCAAGTTGTTACTGGGCCTTTGCAATAAATCATCCGGCCCCGTACGACCACAACAAGTCATTTTTTGTGCAGATGAAACAAACAATATATTATGGAGAGAAACTAGTCGCAGTGGAGCTGCAACACAGAGGAGGCTCTGTGTTGCAGCTCCACTGCGATACTCACCTTACGAAAAGAAAGTTCAACAGGTAGGTCAGCATTGAAGTTAAACAGAGCCACAGCCTCTCCGTAGTCCAACACCTGTAAAGTGGGACACTTTATAGGAGTCGGCTTCTCTGTAGGAGGCAGAATCTATGAAGGACAGAGGAAAGAGTTTTGAGCCAGTATCACAGAGAATCTTACATAACCAGCACAAAGCAAGAGTACAGAGAAATAGCACCAAATGAGAGACATGAAGAAATTCACCTCCACATAAGATGTGGGGAAAATGCCAGCTCTTCCGTGATGTTCTCCTTCAAACCAGTTGGCATCTACCTGCCTGTGGATGTAAACAATGTCGCCTTTCTGCAGCATGAGCTCCCTGAAGAAAGCAGTAAGGATAACGAGACACACAAAAGGAAAATCCATTAGACATGAGTTCAAAGTTCAAAATGTATTTATTGTTCTGAAATCTGATATTGCTATAACTTGATGTTTTTTTTATCAGTAATGTAAATGACTATACAAGAAAGGAAATGGCATATTTATTATTTCAGCTCACAATGTAACTTACTTGGGTGACTGAGCTTGGAAATTGAACTTGGCTCGCGCTGCTTTCATCTGGAAAAACAAAGAAGTCCTTCAGTGTTTTGGGAAGATTTGTAGAGATGCAGTTATGTGAACAATTCAGAATGTATTTATTTCACAGAAACAGAATGCCACAACTTAAAACCACATAACAAAACGGATTTTGGAAAGATTTTCCAGCCTTTTTGGTAACAAGAAAGTCATGGAAACCTACCTTTTTCTCCTCTTTCTTGGGTGGGAGCTCCATGGTTTCATTTGCAGGGGAAAGACGTTCTACTGTGGAACAAAGTAAAGGCACAACGGTGTGAGTGGAGTCTAAAACGTGCACTCTTTTGTTCAGCAAATGCTATTTTTAAATGTGTTGCGATGAAAAATAAATCACAGCCTTAACAACTACATTGGATATTATTCAGGCTGGCTCCCTCTGGTCTAATTTCCAGGAAAAACAATTGGATAAAGCTAATCTTTAATCAGGTCTTCCGAGTTCCACTTCCTATTTGTGTGGGCTTCCTCCCCACCCATCTACGGTACCTTCTGATTCTAAAGGAAACAACTGCAAAAGCTTTCCATGCTCACACCAGCCTCATCTAAAATGCGAAATACCAGAGTAGAAGACAACAGTGGCAATGAAAGAGAATCATGGGACCTTCAAAATATATTAGATTACTAAAAGCTTTCATCAGATATATGTTGACTGATTAAACGAGTGGCCTGCTCACTGAAAGTGCACGTCTTTTGATGGGTCAGTGCATTCAAGGAAGAGAAAGAGCAGAACATGATCAACTTATGGACTGTACGGATAGAAACAGACTATAAACTACTGGGGTTCTTATCTTCATTATCCAAGCCATGGCAGAGTTGAAAATCACAATGTGCATGTGTGTAGCAGAGCCAAAAGGGAAGAAACTCCATGTTTACCATATGTGAGAGCAGAGGTCGATGATGTGCCAACAGAGCGATGGACAGGCTGCTTTGATGCTGATGAATTGCTGAAAAAGTGAAGAATATATAAGCTTTTTATGTTTATGTTACTGTGAGTGTGTCTCCCAATCAGGGCGGAGGATGTCTAATAACATCAGAAGACAGTCAAACACACACATACTGAGCTAAACACAGCACAATTCTGCTGGGAGACAGTGTGTGTGTGGCGATTTCCTGCAGATTTACTGTACAACACATCTGGTTGCAGCTGCTGGTTTTCATATACTGGACAGGGATGAGACAAATAATCAGACAGCTAGAAGGCCATCAGATGATACTGTGTGACTCATGTTATCCTTGAATGGAAAATCTGGTTTAGATTAAATTTGGAGCATGACAGCCCTAAAACTCCATTCACGATCAGAACCATGAGTCTGGTTGTTTCTGGGTTAAGAATGAACCAAAAATCCAAAGCTTCCTGCCTGGCTTCCTCTGAACTCATTTGCATATTTCCAGACAGTGTTGTTTTGTATTCCAGTATTTGCAGCTGGATAAACAACTTGTCCAGATAACAGGAAACAGTAAAAAAAACAAAAACCTGATAATTTCTTGCTGCTGTATGGTTTAGTTTCACATGTCCTTAGAAACAGGTTCTTAAAAAAAAAGCCCCTTATCCCACTAAGCCAGAAAAGGTCAAAACCCATGAACTCAACTTAGCAAACAACAGCTAGAATCCGCTCAGAGTTTTACACACATGGTGAGAAATGTGGAATGCTGCCTGACGTTTGAAGTAACAAACACTGTACTTGAACTTCAACAGCTTCCTGACAGAATCCAGCACAGAGAGTCACCTGATCAACTAACAGAACAGGTACCCTGCAAAGTATTAATGGCTGTGCTGTCCAATCACAGTGCTGGGTTTCTTAAAACAGCAGGAAGCAATGGGCAGTTGCTCCCACCTGATGAAGCAATATCAAAGTGGATTAAGAGGCTGGGTGTTGGGCTCAGAGGAGGTCTGTCATGTGGTGATTGATCCAGGCCTCTCCATTAACCTGTCCTGCATGTGCCTCTATAATACAATGCACCACTGAAAATAACATCACTTTAAGACCTGCTGTTTACATTTAGTCATCATTAAAACTACTTTCTCAAGCGGCTTGGCATATATCTCTTGAACAAATTGCATCACCGTAACAGTAACATGAAGAGAAAACAAGAGTGCCACAGCTTTGTACAAAACAGAATAAAAAACAAAAAAGTGCCAAGAAGCACATACTAATAATGGTCAGTACTGAAAGCCACGAATCTACTTTAAACAGTCATGTGAGAAAAACTGCACACTTTGGTATATCTGGGTGAAATCTGAGTATGTTTACTTTATCATTGACCACTGTCATGTAATACAACATAGGTATAAGTTACACTATAATGCAGAATAAACACTTTCAGTTAGCATTGTAGAGGAATCTATTGCAGAAAAATGCATCTCAAATGCAAAATGTGGTTAAAAGGAAAGTAAAGATGTCATTATAACTGCTGAATATCATTTGAAGTAATCCTATTCCACATTGCTTTCTTTAGTAATGTTGTCACTGACCTGTAGTTTGTAGTCCCAGTCTTTGGAGCAGTTACTGGATCCCTGCTTCTGGCCTCCTGAAAGCAGAGTTAATATTAAATCCAGTTTGTTCCCTGCAGCCTACTGTATCTTGCAGCTCAGAGGAACTCTCACAACAACTCAGACAAAGTAGAGGTGCTGACCACTCCCAAAGGAGCAAGAAATCCCCTGGGTCCTATCCTCCTCAGGCTATAAACAACACCGCTCATGATCTGTCTGAGTTGTCTGTGATTTCAGTCAAATCACAGCCTATGAAGCAAATTTAATCACACAAGAATCAGGAAGAGCATGAGGATAAACCACATTTTTGGCAGCGTTACATCTAAGTGGCTCTCTAAAACAAGCACTGCGGGATTACAAAGGGAAGTTCATTATCAAAACATTATCAAAAAACATGATTTAAAGGAAATTGATTGCAAAAGTTCTTCATTTTTTGGCAGCCAAATTTGCAAGTGGGTGGGGGGAACTTGCAGGCAGGTGATTCACATAGCAGATCAATCCAAGTGCAAGGCAGGCAGGCGATTTCGGGGCTGTCATCCAGGTCACAGAGGAAAAACAACATACGTGGTCAAAGCTAGCAAGCAGGAAGGGTCTCACTGAGACATGTGACTCAACCTTTATACAGAGTGGGGGAGTATGGGTGAGGATTCTGCAAGATTGGGGGGGAGGAGGGATGCTTCAGCAGAGAGAGTCAGGAGGGGGGCTCAGTACCTCACCCCGGCCTCGATGCTGCTTCTTCTGGGAAAGTCTCCTCTCCAGGCCCTGGATCTCCGAGTCCAGCTCAGCCTCAAATCGACTCAGCTCAGAGACCAGACTGGCCTGAGCCCGAGCAACGATGGAGTTGGAAGGGCAAAATTAAAACTCTGATACAGTGTACCAAAACAACGTGATTTTTTGGGAGCTAATGGTGTCCCTTTTAAATGACGGGACAGAGCAAATGCAAAAGGCAGAAACTGAAATTGAAAAGCAGCTCACCTCAATTGAAGGGGACTTTGGTTTCTCAGGCTGTTTCTTTGGGGATAAATGAGCCTAAAGAAAAATTAGAAAAACAAAATAACAACACTGAACAGAAGTTTCTTTTGTCATAACATTGTTACTAAACTGATCTTGTTCATAGACATCCCCAGGTTCACTCCATAACATTTGCATGTCATTTGTCAAAATCTAGTTTTAGGACCTTCATTTCTTTAGTTTATGCTGTGCTCACATGGTGCTTATTCCTAAAGACAAATAAAGGTGTGTTTATCAGCATCAAAGTACCAGGGTCAGTTAGTATTATTCCAGCAGAGGAGTATTGCTTGGTGTTTGGGTGCCACGCTGCCAATAGCTGGTCAATAGGAACCCATAACAAACTTTTGTCTTGAGGCAGTTTAATCCAGCCATGCTGCCACCATTTCTTTTTTTTTGACAGTGTGTTTAGGAGTTAAGATGGATTTGGGACCAACTGAACAGATTTTGACCAATTAGCACGTCTGACAGTATGTCACTATTTGACATACTGAACATCTCAATATATCTCAGTATGAGATATACTTTGGAGGAACTGGATTTGTATCTGGTCATTTCCAATGCAGTGGATGGAGCTTTTCAGGGACAGATATAGAAGCAATTAAAAGCCGCAAGTCAAATTCTTTTAAATTCTTCAATATCTTACATTCATAAGGTAAAAACAAAATTGAATACAGTTTTCAAAATGGAGGGAAGTCAATACATTAATTGTGGCTTGTCAAACTGCATGTGGACACAGGCTGGATGTTAAGATGCCAGCAGAGGTGTGAGGAAACACCCATATTTTTTTTGTCCATATTATAGTGAACTTGATTAAACTAGCTAGCCAGTACAACTTTCACCTCCTCTTTAAGACTTAACACCAAGCGAGTAGCTGATTCTATCAAGCATTACTTTAAAGGCCCTGCTGGTGAGAACCACAGACCCCCTGCTCCATTTTCAGGCTTTTTTGTAAAACTGAATGTGTCTTTCTGAACGCCAAGGCCTTCCCCTCAGTTGGGAATCATCCTCACTACAATCACAGACTATAATGTCACTGTGAAGCAGCACAACACCTGATATGGTCCGTGCGCTGGTTTTCTAAACGCTGTCCGGGGGATTGAACATAGGCTGCTGTCATAAAGAGGAAATTAAATAAGTCTCCATGCTGTGAGCCATTATACACCACAAGAGGTTAACACCATAATACGGATCACAAGACACCTCAGCTCCTGTGGGGGAGTGGAAACAAAGATTCCTTTTCTTGTGTAGACACAAGGCACAATATCCACCAGATCTGGGACATTGTTAAAAAAAACTTTAGAGACACCGCTCTGTAACTCACCAGGGGTGTGTAAACACAGAGACACATACAAATGGCTGCACACTCATGCACACAGCTCCTGGACCGTGCAGATTACACAAGACAATAATTTACAATCCCAAAGGTAAATAAATATGAGTCAAAGTGTCAACCTCACCAGCTTGTAAATCACTGACTTTCAGTACAATACCAGATAGAAACACCAACATAAATGCTTAGATCATGTCTAGTCTTGTCTGAAAAGCTAAATGAGTAAAAGCTGGAAACCTGTTGGATCCTCTGAATAAAAGAAGAAGTGAGCACCCGGTAAGCAGCACTGTGGTACATTGTGGAATGACCACACTCGCGTGAGAAGATGAAATATGAGGACTTAGGCTATAATCCTTAAAGAAAAGGTGCCCATCCTCAAACCTGTTCTTGAGCCCCACACTGGGAAAACAGTCCAAGAATACACAAAGAATTCCAGTGAGCCCACAACAATGCTGGATGAATCTAGAGGTTAAAGAATCATGCAGACACATTTTTTTCTGCTGGAATCAGAGTGATACCACATCCTATTTTTAATCTGTGACTGCATGTGAGGTCGTACCTGGCTGTGGCTTTCTGAGGCGGTGTTCTTTCCCGGCTCAAAGTCGAATATGCTCTTCGGCTGAGGGTGCTGCTTTCCCGGGTCTGACAGCTTATCTACATCCTCACTCCTGAAACATAACACCCCAGCACACACACACACAGACATACACACACACCATGGACAGCAACTTAATCATGGCTTGATTGTGAGTGCCTGTAGCAACAAATCCAAACTTGTCTGCCCCACATGTTTTCCTTCCAATGCTCTTGGCCTGAGTTTTGGTTGGTATTCACATAAGACGTCATCTGCAGTGCTTATCTGATGTGAGGAATAAATTCATATTGGTGTAGTGCAGTACATACATAAACATCAGTATAATGGTAAATCTCCACTCTTGCTAAACACTTAAAATACTGTATTTTAGTAGCTGTGTTTGCAGATGGAATTATTTAATTTCTTATGTCTTTAGTGGTTTGACATTTTGGGAAATACGCTTATTCGCTTTCTTGCAGAGAGTTAGATGAAAAGATTGATACCACTCTCAGAGGAAAGAATGGTATAAATTTTCTCATCTATCTCTCGGCAAGAAAACGAGTAAGCATATTTTCCAAAGTGTCAAACTAAACTATTCCTTTAAGTTCCTGCCTCTGGGCCTTCTTGTGTGCATGTTCACGCTATGGGCCCCTAGGTTTAATTTTCTTACCACAGAGAAAAAACACGCAGCTCAGATTGACTCAAGAATTTAACACTAAAATTGCCCAAAGATGTGAAAGTGAGTGGTTGTCAATCTGTCTGTATGTGCCATGTGGACCAGCAGTTTGCCTGTCTTCTTTCCACTGCATGCTGCAGTATGCTAAGCCACCCTGTGACCCTGAGGCAGTTACATCAAACCAGTGTAAACTCACCAGTCTGGTAGAGCTCCATAAGGTGTTAGTCTGAAGAGATTCTTGTCTGCTTCCTTACTTTCCTCTGTGTTGGCAGATAGCTGGATCCCTGCGGATAAGTGGATCAGTGCAGATCAGTCTTAAGTAAAAACTGATTATCTAACTGGACAGGACAACAATGTAGACTTTGGTGGATTAACTTACGTTCGGCTGACCACCGCTCGGAATCCTCCAGATCAGGTTCTTGGGAAGCAAGTACAACAGAGAGACTTTTATTAAACTTATAACACTGGAGTACTTTACATAGATAAATCAAGCAAAATATAATACATATACATTTGTTTTTCATACTCGTATACTCCCTCACAATATGGATGGATATGCCTTATAGTGAGACCGACCCACTCTTATGATACCAGTGCAGGAAGGAGTATTTTAGATCCTTTACTTAAGTAAAAGTAGTAATCCCACAGTGTTCCAAGTTCTCTGACACATCCTGCATTCAGAATTGTACTTGTGTAATTGTAAAAATACTCATTATGCAGAGTGGCCCCTTTCAGAGTGTTGTATATTATCTATATTATTTAATTTGATTATTTTTTACTGATGCATTAATGTAGAAGCAGCCTTTTAAGGGTGTAGTTGGTCAAAGTGGAGACAATTTGAACTCCTTTAGATACCTTTTGATAGCTTAAACTATAAAAAATCATCATTTTATAAGCTGCCAAAGAAATGTAGTGGAAAAAAGTTTCTCTCAGAAACGTAGAAATCCTGTTTTTACTCCACCAAACATCATCAGTAGCAACCTCAGTGAGTTGCATTGTAGCAGTACTCTGAACTGCTTCGATATCCAAAATAAATTAAGAAGACAAATCACTTACAGATTTGAAAATATTCCTCTAGAACAAGACTGATCCAGAGCAATCCTCTAAAAGCACCTCAGTGCTGCGATGGTGCCATTAACCACACAAATAACAGGGAATGTGTCTCTATTACGCAACACATAATAGAGACAAACGAACAGCTAGATTTAGGAGAGGTTGAGATAAGAAGCTGGATTATTTTCACAGCTAATAAACAGAAATGACATAAGGACTTTAGGGCTCTTTCATCATGTCTTATTTTGCCTCTGCAGTAATCTGTTTGCTGGATCACCTCTGTAGTACCTGACGCTGACAGAGAGGAATTCATTCTGCTGTTGTGTGTATGAGAAGAGGAGGAGGAGGAGGAGGAGGAGGAGGAAGAGCGTCCTTACCCTCTGGCTTCTTGTGAATCTGTCTGAACATGCTCTTGTACCAGTCTCTGGGCTTGTTTACACTCTGGTAAAGAAAAGAAGGTAGGGTCTAATCAGGCGAATTAGACTTTGAGAAATACAGCACATAAAAATGTCAGCTCAAATCCACATAGAATGCATGTTTGTTGAGAGTGTATATGCAAAAAAAATACATTCATAAATCAATCAAATTTAAAGCTAGTGTTTGATTATTTCTGCATCTTTGTCTTACTGATCTGGAGGCAATGGGCATCCCGGTTTCATCCACTGGACCGATTCCTGAGAACTTGATAAGCCTCTCCTCCTTGGTGGGAGTCCAGCTGCGTGGTAAAGTGGCAGAGCTCTGGACGCCATTGGACAGTCCGCCTGAGTTACAGTCACAACAATAATATTTCTGTCATTATGTAGTTTCGATTACTTATTGATTTCAATTGATTTTCAGGAAGTATACAGGCATTCATCTGCTTTTAAACCCTACCACATCACATGAACACTGGAGAAGTCCAAGCTATTGTGCACCACTTGCACGTCAACTGACATTTCAACTGCTTTCATCTCTTACTCTTCAAATGACAATTCAACTTCTTTCAGTGGTTACACGTCAACTGATATTTCGGCTGCATTTATCTCTTTCTTTTCAGCTAACATTTTAACTCCTTTCAATGCTTACACTTTGACTGACACTTCAAACCCTTTCAGGTCTCAGGTCCTCACCTTTGAGCAAAAGAAAACTTCTTCAGCTCTTCAAACCTCCACAACTTCCACTGTTCATACACAATTTACTGAAACTGCTTTCAGTGCTTACACATCAGCTGACACTTTAACTGACACCGTCTTCAGTTTATACAGTTGAACTGGCATTCATTTCTTTCAGGACGTCCACTTCAACTGCACTTTCATTTCAACTGATACTTCAGTTTCATTCAGTGCACTTGCAGGGTTTGTATTTCCACTGCAACTTCATCTACAACTTCAACTATTTCAAATGTCTAAACAGCATCATTTCAGCAGCGAGCACACATATATTTTCTTCAGAAAATATTGCCTTTTCAAGCTATTGTTTCCAACCTCACATTCACATAAAAAAACATTAAATGCAAAGTTACGCTCCCAAGGTGCTTAACGTCTTCCCTTATTTAAACTTCCTCTAAATTAATATTTATTTCCTGAAAGCTTATTTTGAGTTGTACAGCGAGGCACTTATGTGATACACAGACTTAAAAAATCATAACCTTACCATGCGATTGTGAGGGGCCATAGTAAGATCCAAAGCTGAGAGTTGTTGGTCCACTTCCATTCACTTCTGACACCTTGAGAAGGGCAGAATTATATACGTACATCAGTAACACAAGCATCTCAGTGTAAAGTAACTGACAACAGCAACCTTGATGGTATCATAACATGTCCATGGCTGAATGTATAGCCTGTGATGCATCATTTTTCCACAGGGAGGAGCACTTGTTTACTGAATTCTATGCACGCCCCGTCAGCATTGTTATTAACACAGCCTCCAGGACATTATCGTGCATACCTTGAACTCTCCAAATGGCAGCCCTGCGGAGCGAAAAGGGCTCAGAGGAGGCGTAGGGAGTCCAGGGGAGATGACCACCTCATGGGTCAGCTCTGGAGAAGTTAGGATCTGCTGACCCGAGGAAACTCCAGGCTCGCTGGAGAAGGTAATCCGGGAGCCATTTGGATCACCAACCACTTGTGCACGTTGCTAAACGTAAAGGAAATGAGAAACATGGATGAACAAAAACAGTGTGTGAACTTGTGTGTGAGCTCTTGTCATGTGCTCCCGCTGGCCTGTAAACAAAGCTCTCTATGGGAGGGAGCCTGTGATGAAAAGGCCCCTAATTTATTTAAAGCAGGACCAGTGGGAAGTGGTGTTCCACCCACTTCATCATCCCTCTTGCCACAACTGCAGAAAGGCCTCATTCAAGGTGCAGAGTGGGGGCACTGAAACAGGAGAGGACCATTATGAGCCCATTAACTCCCTATTCACCAGGCCTCCCTATTCTCCAACCAGGGGGTGGAGCCGGGGCCAGAGAGGTTGGGAAGGGGCTGTTGATGTCAACCTCAAAGTCCAGCAGGGCTGGCAGTGGTCTGGTGGTCTCCATAGTGATCTTTTTACTCCCCCCGCCCATGATGGCCAGTCTAGCTCTTCTATTGGAACACTATGTATGTGAATCAGGTGCTTTGGTCCTCTATGTGGTTGCCGGGGGTCATGGGAAATGGTAACTGTTATCTGTAGCAAAGGCATGTTGTTGTGGCACTGGACTGGACTGACTTGTGTGACACTCATTAGTGTTTTTTCCTGGATCTTTCAGGTTCAAATGTGCTTATTCAAGACAATGGCATTTCTTAAACAGCTGGAAATATTTAGCATAATTAAAAATGGCTTCACCTGAGACTGCATGTGATCTGTTCTGGTCCTTGTGTGACAGATGTCAAATTCTTGCTCCCAGCATCAAAAGTATCTGCAAAGATAAAAACAAAATGTAAACATTTTTATATGAAATTACACTGTTTCCCTTTTCATTGAGATATTTTCCAGTGGAGTTGCAATATCCCTATCAAGAATATTAGCCATGCTATATTTTGTAAAAAGGGAAATTGATGAGCCAGTTTATAGTTGCTCTTCCTTCAGGATAAACTGTTGGAAATGTCCTGGATTTACCCACTGTTATCAAAAGCATTAAAGCCCTAGTATTTCTAAGTATTTCTAGTATTTCTATATGAAATAACATATTTATGACTAAATCAGCAACAACCAGTTAAAATGTTTATATTATTTTTAATTAAGATTTAAACACTCAAAAAGTAATCAGCTTCAATAATCTGCCTCAGTGCTAGTAACAATCCAACAACTGTCAACACATTTGATGTTCTAAATCCTGATTATGTGACATCACCTTTTTCCACAGACATAAATACAAAAATCTTTCATGTAAAATCACCGAGTTAACTAAAACTGTTTGTTCATTAGGCCGTCATTTTTCAAAGTACAAGCTGAATGAGAAAATAGGTTTTCAGGGTCTTTAAGGATTACAAATGTGTTTTTCTTTCCGTTGTAGAAATCCAGTCAATGTCTCTATTGGATACAATAATCCAAAGGTCTGAAGATTGCATCTCTTAAATTTTTTTTCTGAATCTTGTGTTGTGCCCTTTTTAACCCTTTGAGCCATTAGTTGCGTGGGGTTCCACAAAGCCTCTCTGTCATAAATCACATTTTACAACCAGGCAGCCTTGACAACTGTTCCATTATCCCATCACACTAGTATTCCAAAGAGGGAAAGTTAGCGTCACCCACTTTTCCCTGTTACTAAGGAAAAACCCACCCAAAACAATGAGTGTGACTCACATGCCTGCTTCACTTTTCCCTCTCAGTGCAGTAATAAGTTGGACATGAGGGGGCTGGATGATGGAGAAGGTCAGCAGCTGAATGCGGAGACCAGCTCCTAATCAATTGCACCTCAGAAAAACAGATTAGGCCTGCTGTTTCAACATCAAAGGCATGGGGAGGAAGAGGGGGAGGCCTTTTCCGCTCCTGTACGAGGCAGGCACCTCTCATCTACAGTGGCTAAATGGCCCATAATACCAGTGTTGGCATAGAAACCACGGCTACCGTACATCCCTGCATCCCTGCAACCCTGGCCTCTGCAGAAACATTGTTAAGTAACGCTGTCTTTGTCTTTGTGCACTCGGATTGCGGTCAACATGTATCTTGTATTAACTTTGGAAAGAAAACATCAGAGATTGTAAATGTTGAAGCAAACAATAGGGTAAATATAAGAATTATGCTTTTTTTCTGTTCTGGTGCAAACTATGGCTTCGTAGTGTGGGCCAGGCTACTACAGGCAGGGAGCTGCCCAACACAATTTGCTCTGATGAGGTTTCCATGTGGCATTTGCAGCTGAGCATTAGAGTCTATAATCATTGTGGTCAAGACCAAGAAAACTATACGCGCTCTGTGTCTCTGTGCACAAGGTTAGGAGACAGCACAGAGGCCATGCGGTGATAGAATCAGTGCTCCAGTTTCCAGACAAGGATGTCACTCTATCTGAGTCATCATCTCTCAATAAACTGTGTTACATAACAGGAATAAATATGGGAACCGGAGGATTGTGTCTACAACAATACCATTACTGCTCAGGCATGACCTATCATTGCTCAAACCAATCACAGCCAGCTGATTAGGCAACACTCCAAACAAGTTACATTTACAAACAGTGGCTTAAAGTAATCTCATTTACAATGTGTTTGACATGCTGGTCCTTACTTACACCAGATCTACCCTAAGCAGGCTGCCATTCACTTTAAAGGCCCCATCACGCTTATGAACAAATAACTAGATGAGTAATACATTGGCATTTTCAGCAAGTTCTGTTTCCACACAGGCTTGTTTGATACAGAAATCCTGAAGAGAAACAAAAGGAGCTTCTTTTTCAACTTCACACGGCTGCCATTCAAGCATCAACAGCAATTACTGCAGATCAAGATAGCTGCATTTGATAATGGGTGTGGTTACTTGACAAATATTAACAAATGTATCAATAAAATGCAGAATAAAGGGCCACTCCACTGATTAAGTGCACTTACATGAAAACATAAGGACTCACAAGAGACAGATTAAAAAATGAATGGTCGAATCGAAGCAGCAGAGACCGAGATATCCTGACTTTAATCTCTAGTTTGGGTCAAGCTCCAAAATCTCTTTTAATGAGACCACCCCTGCTTCCTAAATGCCCACTTCTTTCAAACTCCTGCTGTTAAACATTTAAAATGTCAAGCCCAAGCCAAGATAACAATGACAAAAATAACCCTGATGACATCACTAGGATTATTTATTATAAAAATCCCATTTGTTGTGTGCAGCGAAAGCAGCACTGTGACAGCAACAATCTGACCACTGCTGAAACTCCTCATTATTCCCCTGTTGGATTGAATTGTTGTTCTTATGTAAACAAACTAATACATTTCTAATTTGCTGTAATATTATGGGCCACTTATTGTTTTCACTACATTATTCAGAAGTTGACGTTGGAACTCCCTCCACTCAGAGGCCCAAAAACTGAAAAGCCCTTCTTCTTCGATGTAGCATCCTGATGAGTAAGCTCATGTCATAACAGTGTCTCTGTGTCTCATTTCTCTGGGGAGAAATCCAACAGAGAAATCCTCCAGCAGCGCATGCTTTCCCCCTTCCAGAGCACCAAACACAATCCTACCTAATAAGGAAAAATCAGTGTCGATATCTAGCACGAAATTCCCTGTCCAGAAGTCTGGCTCTCCCTGGGTTTGTTCTCAACGTCCAGTGCATTCTTATGTAATTACTGAGACTCAACAGCGGAGGCAGCTATAAGCTTTCACATGGAGACGGGGTTTTTAGAATCGGTGGTGTGTGAGTGCCTTGATGCTATCTTTCTGAAATATATTAACTTTATAGCCCACATATTTACAAGTTAAACCCCTGCTAGGTGAGAGGCTCATTATCGCCACAGGATCGGTTTTGGGATGGAAGGAAAAACAGAGCCGTAAAAGGCCCATGTGCATCTTAGCTGAAGGTGAGGTGATGTCCCGCTTTAGACTTGCTTTCAAAACACCAGCATTTTATATTCCCAGCTTACTGACATTGCAGTATATCTTCTGTTGCATTCTACCCATGCTTTACATTTAGTCCATCACAGAGTAACTGAGGACATCCAAAATGAGAATCAGGGGATTTTAGGATGGAAATCTCTGCCTCTGTCCCCAGGAAACTCATCCGGTCTCTCGAAGCACTGGGCCAGATGTTAAACTCTGTAAACTGATCCACAAAACAGAAGTCTATACAGCTCCATCAACATCATCAAATGAAACATTTGTGTTGTGATATACTTAAAAAGAAGCAAGTTACATTAATAAAGCGTTTTTTCTTTTTTACCCATAAGGAGCAGATGAGGAACCATATTTTCATCTTAAGTTGCTGAGCCAGAACAGACCTACTCAGCAGCTACAAACTTCACCACACCCCTGTGATTCCTGACAATGGGAGGTTTCCACAGCCAGGAAAAGCAACATAATTGTAATGCAATAATAAGACTAATGCAGAAAAAAAGCTGCCAAAACCATAAAAATGTGTGAAAAGACAAAACCATACACTCAAAAGCTCTCATTCAGTAGTCAACATGAGGTCAGTATTCCTCAATACCTATTAGTCATCCAATTTCCCTCTTCTAGCGTTCAATTTCTTCCATAGAAGGATGCGACAAGGTCTCTCTGAGAAGACCCTGACCTACGATGACCTCCTTCCACACCACATGCAGAGCTTCTTGCATTGTTCTCACTAAGAACAAGGCTGCCAAGGTGACCACACATACCCCTAATGAACAACTGTCACAGCGTTGACCCATGAACTTCTGCGACCTGTTGGTGCACCAACAGGAAAGTAAGGAATTGTGGTCACTGGGAGAATCACGTTGTCCATAAATCATCTACACAAGCAAGTGACGGTGGAGAATGTGTCAGTGATGAGCAGGGGCAATGACTGTTATTTATGTCCCAAGACTTAAATTAAACAAATAAAACTGTCACTTGTTAACCGATCTCCATTCATTAGCACAAGTGCCGTTCTCTGCTTCTGTGTGAAGGGTGGAGAGAATAAATGCTGAGTTAATCATTGACCCCATAAGGTGGGAACTACTACACACAGTCCTGTTCACATTCATGCAGGAAACAACCACAATCAGGCTCAGTATTTGCTTAAAGTGGTCATTTTGTTTGGGAGAAAACAGACCTGCATTACATTTGACCTTAAACACTCTTAGTCATATTGTACAATCTTCAGAAAGTATAAACAGAGACTGATCTTCTAATGAAGTGTTTATTTCCTGAAAAATAACTGAGAACAACACGACAGACTGAAGGGTAAAGTCTTATCACTCATTTGCATATACACAAGGTGACTGCTGCCCAACAAGTTACATAATGGGGTCGTAAAACCCAAGAAATCCGGCCTTAAAAAGTAGTGAGACGGTAATTAAAAGCACATTTGGTGAATAAATAAAGCGGGCATTTATTTCTAAACACATTAAATGAGTCACTCTGCAGTTATGTGAGAGATGTTAGAGGTCCTGCGAGGTTGATCACACAACCGTTGCTGCCCTTCTGCAACTTAGCAGATGTGCGGACAGAGCCCATACAAGGTCCTGGAGCTGCAAGTTTATGATATGCGGTTATTGGGGGATACACACATTTATCAGGAGGGAAGTATTTCACCTCCTTGTATGGTGCTCCAGTCTGAGCAACAGGAGGAGTCGGCCCGTGTGTTCCTTGTCAATGGAGAGGCGATGTGTTCCCAGGAGGAGCTGCAGGGCAAATAAATCAAAGCCTCTGTCTCCAAGAAGAGCCCAACATTGAGCCGGAGTAACTGTGCCGTTTTATCAGATTTGCTCTTACTTCTCTTAACGAACACACTTCATATCATTCAAGATTTGTGGAAGTAAAACTGTATCGCAATGTGTCAGACAAAGAATGAGAAAAAACACACTTAAATCACAGTAACTACAGAAAAATCTCACAAATGCTCATGCCTGTCATTTTGCATCTTCAAACCTGAGTGCAGCCTGTGGATATGTGGACTGGCAGCTCAGACCCTCAGTAATGTCACAAAGGGAATCAGAGCCGGCTGTGGAAATCACCCTGACAGTGAGGGGAGCCACCGGTGATGACTGGACCGTCCTGATTTCAGGCCATTACGGCTTGGAATCTGCAGCAGGATGGGAAAGTACTCTGACAGCACAAATTATTTCCTCTGACTCTCTGGAGCTCAGCTGGCAGTTGTCGTTGCACACTGGGCAGAGCAATGAGGGATGACATGTTGAGGAACACTGCCCACAGTGCCCTTTCTCTCTCTCTCTCTCTCTCTCTCTCTCTCTCTGTGCTCCAGCTGTAACTCACAGCTACTCTCACTCCCAATTGCCCAAAAGCTCAACTCCCACAGGTCTGTTTCAACATCACAAACTACACCGATCACATGGGTCAACTTGTTTTCAGGTGCACTGCTGCAAATGTATCCCTCTTTTAAGACAATGTACTCATGGGTAGGTACTGCAGCACTAATCCTGTGCTTGAGCCCTAGAAGAGCAGTCAGACAGGTTACTCAACCTTAAAAAACAGCCACCCAGACATACGTTTCTACAGTCTCAATGTTAAAGCTCCCTCCCTGTGATTTAAATCTGTGCTCCCGTGGGAAAGAGTGTACTCACCTTAAAAGTGGCACCAACAAGTGAACTTACACCTCTTTCTGTCTGCCTGCACGCAAACCAAGCTGCACACCGTCCCTGCTCTCTCTCTCACTCATGAAACTAGTCAGGACACACAATCTCTCTCTCTCTCTCTCTCTCTCTCTCTCCCTCCCAGCCCTCGCTCTGACTGCCTCCGCGGAGGACTTCCCGGGTGACAGGCATCGCCATAGCAACCCCACTTCGCCCACCGTTCAAAAGGCACCCTGCTCTTGGCCTGTCAGCTCGGGGGAAACTCCTTCAGTGAAGCGGCCCTATTGTTGTGATAAGGTGATATTTCACAACGCAGGGTTAACCAAAGGGGAATTCAAATAGTTCATCACCTTCACTTCCCAGACGCTGCACAGACTGACTCCATGACACCCCCTCTTAGCTTTATCTCTCCCATGCCTCCCTCTGCTTTTGTGTGTGCGTTTTTATGTGTGTGTGAGTGCAAAGGCCGGGTCTCTGGAAAGCCAAAGGCATGAAGGGAGAATAGGAGCTCTTTCTGTTCCAGTAGCTCTGGAAGTGTTTCAGAGTCATTAGTCTACACCATATAGTCCACAACTGACAGCACAGTGATCACACACACACACACACACACACTCCAGCAAAACTGCTGGATGTCTGAAAGGCACTGAAAGGTGTTCAAATTATTCAAATTAGAAGAAGCGGTAGGTGTACAGATAAGTCAGTCAGCATTCAAATTCTGGTAGGATGGTTGATCAAACCACAGAGCAAACAACAGTCAAAGAGGAATGAAGCATATCCTCAATGTTGCTCTTGCATAGGCTACAGTACTTGCCCAAATAAAACCAGGATTTCCAGTTTGCCTGCAGTTTTTGTCAATGAAGACAAACCATGCAAAACCTGAAATCTGACGTGCTGACAGGCTTGTTTTGGCTGACTTACAAGGCCCACAATGCAGGTAAGAGTCCCAATCACCTGCTAACAAGTGCAGTCAGCTTTATGTGCACTTTGGGTTCTAGAAATAAAGTAAAGACATGACAAAGACTAACAGAGTCTATTCAATGGTCTATCCATTCATTTAAAAGGGCACGTCTCTGTGTGTGTGCGCTGGCCAGTTCCAGCTTGAAATTGAAGTACTCAGCTCTTTTTTAATAATTCAGTGATCTGGCTTGGTAGAGTGAAACTCAGGGCAGATATCCATTTACTGAGCCTGTACTCCTAACAGGGTTGTTTTTGCCAAACGGTTGAGCCGCTGAACCTGAGGGGCAAGCTGGGCACTGCAGGATTCAGGCGGAGGCTCCGTTCATAATCTGCATCCCGCCGGAGCAGACTTCCACCCCGCTGTGACCACATCTGACACCCTGTCGCTCTGCAGCTAAATGAGGTAATCACGCAAGAGGCGATTGCAGCTTTGGCCCGGGACCTGACACTTCTCCCCACACTGGATCCTTGTTCACTTTGTCTCAGCCTCGTCGCTAAACAAAAGCAAGGCTTCACCGATTCCAGCTTCCCATTTTTTTTTTTTTTACAGACAAAACAGTGTCAGAACAGGAGGAGAGAGGCATGATGTTTTACTTTAGTCCATCTGAGACGGATGAATTCCAGCAGACTTTTACTACACTGTAAAGGCCAACCATTGTCCTTTCACACTGAGTGGTATGTAAGTGGTAAGCTCATTAAAAAGCCTGACAGCCAAAGACTCCAGCGAGTGAATAAACCATGGCATAAATCTGTTATAAAATCAAAAACTCAAAATCACTTGATGACTATAGGCCTGGACTTTTTTTTAAAACCACCAGCTTCTTAAACCACCAGAGCCAGCAAGTCTGTAAAAGTCACAAGATAGAGTCATCATAAAATGAAGATTTAACTGAAGAAAAACAAGTTGACAAATGAAGCATAATGGTTATGCTTCCACCGTTAAAGCATAACCATGGTAGACAGATAAGGAGATCTGGACCTCAAACAGTACAGTACTATATGTGTCATTCATACCACAGGTTGTGCTCTGAGGGAGGGTTTGTGGAATGTCTCTGGGAACAAACACAAAAGCATCAGGGTTTATTTTAGCGGCAAACAACATTTTTCTGAGCTGTGCATGTCCCAAGACTCTGGGACAAACAATCTCTGGTATATTCATAGGACATTTATTTTAAGTTTGGTGGAGAAGAAACAAGAAATGAATTAGTACATTTCTAATATTCACACACTAACAAGTTTCAGACCAAAACAACAACTACACGCCACAACGGGAGGCAACTTTTGGACAGAGGTCTGATGATAACCATCTTCTGAACCACAGACAGTAAAAGATTGGCATCTGCTGTAGTAAAGTCCTCCTCATGTCCGCCCTTTTCCATATAACTGATCGGCTGTTGCTCAACAACCTTCTGTCACAACAATGGCAGAGCAGTGATAAACAGCCCTATCTTGTTTGTCTCCGTGGTTTCCAGAGATGGACTGAGTGATGAAGGAGAACTACATGATGGTCAAATCTGTGTCAGAGGCACTTTCCTTTAAAAAAAAGGTCAATCAAAACCACTCAATCTAAACCACTAAGTCAATTACATGCCAATCTTTCGAATTATGAACATCTACTACCTTGTGATACTAAACCCTCGCTCTAGTCACTGTGTGAAGTCGCAGCACAAGTTTTACAGTACTTACAGGCGAGTGCAGGCTGAGCAGTGAGGTCTCCTCGGTGCGGAGGGAGAGAGGAAGTGACTGGAAAAGAAGGAGTGAACCGCTGCTGCTCTTCTCTCCCTCTCCCTCCCTCTTTCTCTTTCTCTTTCTCGGGCCAAACAGGGTGTCTTTTATCTTTGGTGAATGATTCAGCGTGGGTCTGAATGTTTGACTGAGTGTTCGTAGGCGTGCGTATGTGTGTGTGCCTTATGCTTGCATGTGTGTGTGTGTGTGTGTGTGTGAGCGTTTAAAGCTCATCAGGGAGAAGGCACGCAGTAATAGTTTCCATCCACAGCTGGAAATAATAGAGATTCCCATACAGGCACAGGCTCAGTGGCACCGCCCTCCAGTGTTTAACGTGCAAGGGAAGAGGAGGCTCAATAAATAGGCCTGAGTGACACACATATTATAATAGCATAGTCTATTCACTGTCTTAGGTTGTGTCTGTCACATTCAGATCAGTCACAAAAGACAGTCTGGAGTGCTTTCTATGAGCTCCAGATGACTCAGTTGTCTTCACCTGTTGTCTCACCTGTGCAAGCTCCATCTTTACATACAGGAAAGAGTGAATTTCTAAGTACAAATGCATGCACACATATGCTAAGGCCCAAACACACAGAAACCACCTTAGAGAAGTCTCAGTATTTCCATGTTCTGTTCCAATACATGAGGAAAACCTTGCAGCAAAGCCAAGGGAAGTTCTGCTACTGCTTTCATCCACAGTGTCATCGCAGCAGATCATCTGTATTTCTGTAGCTACAGAGTAAGTGTAAAGCTTCTGTTAAGCTCCCTGACAGGTTTATCTGTCAGTTCCCACTCCCATGTTTCCTTGTCCTGAGATATTAGTGTGAAGACGCCTGCTGGATTCCTGACTCCATGCTCTCAGCTCTGCCATCCAAGATAAATATTTAACAGGTTGGCTGCGAGATCAGCAACCAAAGGTCACATCTCTCTGTTTCTCTGGAGTCCATCTTCACGTTGGACCCGGGAAAAGACGACCATGTCACCCAACAGCTCCACAGTGACAACTTCAGTTACTTTCAATGGAATCACAAGCTATAACAGATGTGGAAAGAAACATTTAGTTAATGGTTCACACTTCAGCTTTGTTACATCTGAACAATTAGTAGCAGCAATTTTTATTCCATCACTGGTCTGGTAATGTATCTGTAATGGATTGTTTCTTCTGGCTGATCCTGATCAAACGTCCATATCCAAAAATCCGTGAACAAGATGCACTTTGCCAAAAAGATCCTCTCATCTCACTTTCACAGACTTTGCTCCACAGTAGACACTCACGTGAAAAGCAGCACCACACTGCCTCTTACTGGTTCTGAGAAGAACTGTGTGGAGTTTATATGTTACCATGAATACAGACAGATGTCGCCAGAATCACAAACATGCCACCATCAGTCTGTACAAATAGTTTCAAAGGACAAAATCTTATAAAATGCTCAATCAAAATATGATTTCTTCCCTAATTCAAACTTAAAACTCTTAATTGGCACAGCAAATGAGGTTTATCATACACACATTATCAATACATATCACAATGAATATGTAATATTTACACATAACAGTGTAATGCATTGACATAGTAAACATGTAAATATGTAATGCATGCAAGAGTGACAATATATCATATCATATCATCAGTACTGTACTACTGTATGTTCTCTTGTTCTCTTTCCTCCTGCTCTCTCTCTCTCTCTCTCTCTCTCTCTCTCTCTCTCTCTCTTGGTGGGAACTGTTGGGTCTGTGTCTACATAAAGAGTCTCTATATGAAAAGTGCCCTGAGATAACTTTGTTATGATATAATTGCATTGCACTGCATATCATTACCATCAATACATCAATACATTTGAAAAATAATGTCTTTTTTTTTAAAAAAAAGGCTGTATGACACATATCAATAAATGTTACTGATTTCAGTTTGGAACATTGTCTATTAGATATGTAGCGCTATTAGTCTTACACAGCAGCACCAAATACCTGGGTCTTAATACGCATGTGTGTAAATTGAAGTAGAGCTATGACACTCAACTTCGGCTATCAGAAATAATCAATATGTATATTAAATAACAGAATTTAACTAACATTAAATTCACCTCGGGGCACCACCCGTGAAAAAGGGAAAAAGATAGCCAATTAATTAATTCAGTCTCAGTCTAAAGGTTGCTACAGAGCTCTTGACTTGTGTACAGTGACCTTAATACTTAATACACACAAACCACATAGTGATCAAGTTCTTTATGAATGAAAGTTTATTAAATTACTAACTACACATACAACTATAACTACCAGACAGACGAATAAATGGATAAATGCAACCAAAATTGAATCAAATGAATACGCGCGGGATCAAAATAATGTCATAACCATACACAATAAGATTTATAGATGAAACAAATAAACTAAATAAGCTTAGAAAGAACTAAGAATCAAATCAAATTAATACACAGCGATGAACAATGAATAAACATATGAATGATATTCTGAATACAACGACAGACAATTAATACATGAAATAAAGACCATTGTATACCGGATGACGCAGTGAATGATTAGTTTGCAAGTTGTGTTAACTCGTGTAAACACAGGGGATCAC